>PVLA01004652.1:0-167500 GCA_004027455.1 Hydrochoerus hydrochaeris | reverse complement strand
AGATAGCCACATTTTCCAGCATATACGACTTCCATTTTTTGCATCAGCTGCCAACAAGTATATTTCTTTCACCCTCCTCTTTTTTGTCTGTCAAAATCTGCTTTTAATTTAACACCCAGCTTTTCACGAATGCTTCCACTCATTTAAACCAAGGCTCAGACACGAATTTGACACAGCATAGAACGGGATCTTGCTGGGACATGCACAACCAGATATGGATGCATTTACCTATTTTGAAAATTCATAATATAATTTTTCACTTATGTCAAATCCTCAAGGCAAGTGACATTTATTCTCTTTTGTATTTATATGGGTCAGTATATAGAATAGTCACTAACAGTTTGGGGGCCCTCAGTATATGATAGTTAAAGAATTTACTCATTTCTTAATTCTTAGTTCTATGAAAAAACCATTATCATTATTCTCACTTAACACACAAGGTCATTCAAGTTCAGAGAGGTGAAATGACTCACTGAAAAACACGTAGGTAGTAGGTGCATCTTAGATACCAGTGTAGGCAATCACTCTTAATCACAATGTTTTCAGTCATTCTGTAATGGAAGGAAGGGAGGAAAGAAGAGAAAGAGGGGGGGAAGAAAGAAAGAATAGGAGTAGTAATGAGGGAAAGAGACAAATAGAAAGGCAGTGGCAGGAGTGGTGGATTTACCACAAGACTAATATTTTATGCTCCAGGAGCCCTGCTACTGCTTAGGCTTTATCAACCACTGAAGAGAGCACAGTAGGGTAAATATTGTTTAAAACAAACTAAGGTATATTCCAAAATGATTAGTATAGTATAAAATATGATTTCTGTTTAAAAAAATGGAACTGTTTCTTACCCAATTTGGTTATTATATGTTGTATATTTGAATACATGTATCACATTACCATAATGCAACCCCATAAATAGGTACTAATATTATGTCTCTAAAAATACAGTCTCTAGCAATATGCTTTTACAATTCTTCAAAATTTCCAGAAGATACTTTAAGTGCAGTTAAGACAGCTATCTTTTTATTCTCATTGTCTCTCTCTCTCTCTCTCTCTGTCTCTCTCTCTCTCTCTCTCTCTCTCTCTCTCTCTCTCTCTCTCTCTCTCTCTCTCTCTCTCTCTCTCTCTCTCTCTCTCTCTCTCTCTCTCTCTCTCTCTCTCTCTCTCTTGCTTACCATTATATGTAGGCACCTTGGAGTGGGTCATTTAGAATCCACCTAAGCTTTCCATTGAGTTTAGAATGTACGGGGGGCTCAGCAGAATATAGTTACATAATGTCAAATCATTTGCACGTGTAGCTAGTATTTCTAGTCATCTTCATATAGAGGGATGATGGCGAGGAAGATTGTTATTGCCCTTCTGTCAGCTCATTGTTTTGCCCCTGAATAAGTGAGAAAGAACACACCATTTAATCAGGATTTGAACTTTTCCTTAAGCCATAAACAGCACAATGTGAACACTTTACGAAAAACTACAGATGTAAGCATAAAAGAGGTTCAACATGAGTGACCAAAGCAGCTTTTCCCCAGAAAAGTTCTGCTTGAAGCCATGGAAAAAAACTCAAGGTTTTCCAGATCTTTTATGTGAAAGCTGGGTAGGAAAGAGAACAGAGTATTTAGTAATTTAACTTCTGGAGATATTAGACATTTGCCTATCTACAACTTTTAGTAAAGAATCAAGCAAGTCAACATTAGGACGATAATGGAAATATGGAGAATAAACCGCAAAATCTTTTAACTAATTTATAAGAAGGTCACTACCTGCAATGGAGAAGAAAAATTCATGAATGTTTTCAGCAAGGAAAAATGGTTCCACTGATTGGAAAAGAGACCAAAGTACAAAGATAAAAGGATGAATGACAAGAAGAAGGTGAACAAAATAAGAAGACAACCTAGAAGAATGAGAACCCAACACTGATGTAGCAGATTGCAGTATCCACACTGTTCCCATCTGAGGGTTTGTGGTACTAGGCAAAAAGAATGACAATTTTGCGGGCAAATGGCCCAAGTCACTCTAGTTGGTACAATGTATAACTAGAAAAGAAATATAAAAGAAAAGAAGTATAAAAAGAAAAAGAACCAAATAAGAATGAGGGAGACACTGAAATGAAGGAGCAAAAAGATTAAAGAAGAATGACAGGAAAGAAAGCCATGTCCATTGTGGAGAAGAGAGGAGGCCACGGATAGAGTTAGGTATTGCTCCAGCTCCACAGGGTCTCCGCTCTCCAGATCTCCAGTCTCCAGCGGAGACTAATCTCTGTCCTCTGCTTTTACCCAGCAGAGCTGGCTGGGCAAGAATCACTATTCATGGGGGAGAACTCTTGGCTGAACCAAGGCTCAGAGGTCACCAATGGTTTTCTAGAAGAACAGAGGGTGGGGAAAAAGTGATATCTTAAAAGGACATGTCAGTTGCATTTTACCAGACATAACCAAATGGTCAGAGAAACAGTAAATTCTGGTGTTGAGTATGTATCACAGATGAGACAAGTGCTTTATAAACATGTAATGTGCACAATAGCACTTTAAAGTAGGTATAAATATTATGTAAACTTCTACTAATTGAGACAATTCCTGGCTAAAAAAGTTTTAAAATATGCTCAAGAAGGCTGGGGATGTAACTCAAACTTTAAAGCACTTGTCTGCCATGCATAAAGTCCTTAGTTCAATCCTCAGTACTTCAGTACTGCAAGCACACAAACACACACACACACACACAAACACACACACACACACACTATCACAAGAAGAGTGATTGGTAGAATTCTAAAGTAATCTTTCTGAATACAAGTTCAAGTTCTTTAAAACTACATCAAATTATTACACTGTACCCCACAAATATATTCAATTAAAATAACGACAGAAATTAAAATTTAAAAACTAGATTATAGTACCTACTATTAAAAACTAATTACTCAACACTACCTTAAACTAGAAGCAAATAACCTCTGTTTATGGGTTTTGCCCACTTAAAGCAGCAGATAAGATGGCATTCTAACACGTCATTTTACTGCCTTTTACATTCACCCACATACATCTGTGTCTACAGAGAAGGCATTTCACTGCCTCCTTTCCTCTAGTATAAAACATTGTAAAAGTCCCTACTGAATCTTATCTCTTATTAGAAAGAAACATACAGATATTAACCCCAGTCTCCTAGTTAATGCTTCACTTGAAAGATAGAATCAGATTGTTGGCCACACTTTACACCCCACTCTAGGGAGCAATGACTTTGATTTTCATCAATGAATACTCATTGACTTCTAGCTTTCCCTTGAAGCCCATGTATCAAGTCATTCACTATAGACAGCTCTTCTGCATGCAGACTGGAGATAACTGAGCTGCCGTTTAAATCTCAGTATCTTGCCAGTTTAGTGCATTTAACAAATATCTAAATCACTAATTTCCATTAGTAACTAATGGTCCACAAAATTTCTTGTCTTAGCTTGAAACTGTAGTTGAGTTGGAGGCCAATATATTTCTCTTTGCACTTCTATAACTTAAAAATATTCAGAGCTGAAATTATACTGTTTTTTACTGCACAATATGTAAATCATACTTAATGTAACTGTGTTTAGTTAGAACCACTAGAGTTCTCTTTACCTGCCTATAACTTAAAATAGCCATAGTTGACTTTATGTTGTTTTTAGCATCAAATATACAGGTTATTGTACGTATAAGAAGAAAATATTAATAAGTTTTACCTTTAAAACATTTAGAAAGTCTGCTGTGCCTTGAAGAGGGTTCTCCAAGATTCCAGTGAGTGCTAACCTAGATATAATAAGTCATTTAGAATACATTTAAGACTTCTGAATGATGAATCATCACATGACACTAAAAAATAAGCATCTTCACATTAGTTTTATTTCCAAAATTAACACGGTGCAGGCTTATAGTCAAGGTATGACTTGCAGAGTTTCCCAATCTGGAATGAAAGAAGAGAATATGCTTCCAGAGTGAAAGGAAGTGGCCTCTGGGCAGCCTTATGTTTGAATCTGTGAGAAAGTGTCTGGAATCACTTTGAGTCTTTCCATTTGGAATCATATACATTAAATACTGACCATAAGCTTCATTTAGGCATTTAACTTTTGTGGGTTGCAGTTGCTTCTCTGTAAAATCAGGAACATATTGCCTGCTATCACTGTTGGCCAAAAACCAAATATAACATGTATAAAAAATAATGGATCATACATTAAGACATATCTTTTGGAGTATCCTTTGTGTACTTCAAACCTAGAATGTCTAAAAGTAAATTTATAACCTCCTCTTCTTTCACAATAAATCTTTCCCTATTTCAGTGAATCTATCAAAATCATAGGAACTGCTCTTAAGTTCCCTTAGCTTTTCATACCTAATTTCACCTGAAAATGCTGCAAAAACTGACTCCCTAATACACCTAGTCTCAGTCCCTATTTCTCCTAGGTTAGATAGATCTTTCTGTGGCTTAGTTATGATCTGAGTATATTTTGAAAATTTTGTGTTGCTGGAAGCTTAGTATTACAGCCAGGTTTTTTAAGGGAATAGACTAAAGGGACACACACTTTAGAGGATTATTTTATAATATCCACCCAAACAGTCAAATGTAGAAGAGCACAGGAGATCTGTCAACACACTAGAGACTCAAAGAATCCAGCTAAGAGCCTAAATCCCATGGCAACATCCTACAGGAGTCCTGCTGAAGACCTAGAGCCAATGACAAGGTCTTCTATGAGTCCATCTGGAAGTCTAGAGCCCATGACAATATGTCATGCAAGTCTGTACCAAGGATCTGCACTGGGATGGACCAAAGATCAGTGGTGGAAGCTAGGAAGTCTGAGCCAGTGGGAAGAAGGATCTGTGCAGATCTGGAGCCAGGAAGTGATGTTCAAGGTAAGGACCAGGGTTCTTCTGAAAAGAACCTTTGAAAAGAACCTCAGCCATTCTCACTGACAGCAAGGAATCAACCTTCAATGATAGCCAAATTCATATCTGGAAAACCAGTGTAACAAATAATTCCAAGGGAATCAACAGCATGCCATCTTTCTCTCCAGTTCTCCTTTTTATGCCATTGGCAACAATCCTTAGGTGAGTCTTCCAGAACCACATTGATTGGGTTCAGTCGGGTGCTACAAGTTGACCATCATGTATTCCACCACACTTAGTCTCCAGAGTAGTGGTGTTGAGATGGTGGAAACTTTAATTAGAACTTAACAAAAGGTAATTAGATAACTAGATCATGGCCCTTAGAAGGATTTGATATTGTTTTTTCAGAGAGAATTAGTTCTCAAAAGATCAGATTTTTATAGAGCCAGGTCACCCCATGCACTCTGTTTCTTCTGCATGCAACTGTATCCGTTTGTTCTTCTCCACCATGTTGTGACACAACCAAGGAGACTCCCAATCACATACCAAACAGATGAGATCATCAAATCTTGGACTTTCATTCTCCAAAATGTAAAGTAAATATTTTATAAAGTAAATAATATTTTTTTATGAACTATTCAGCTGAGTTATTTCATTATTAGCAACAGAAGACAGGCTAACAAATAACAAATAAGCATTTAAGTCTTTATTCTTTCTTTAATGAGTAGTTGTAAGAATGACTGGTCTTCTTCCTTTCTGTATTTTCCCCTTCTAATGCTAATATGTTGAAAATCTGATCCTGTATCTGTTCCACTTCACCTCCATTAGAAGTCTCCTCCTGACTCTAGCATTAAATACAAGATCCTAAAATGAAATTAGACCTTCAGTGTCTTCTTGTCTATCACCATGGTTTTGCACTTTGATCCTACACTACTTACTCCACACACCCTGTACATGTTACCAGTATTGTGCTATTTGTAGTTCTTTACCTGCATTCCCTAGGCAGAAGGTCACTACTCTGCTTCTTTTCTTCACCAGGACCAGTGCCATTTCATTTAGATTTAAAATGGTTCACATGTCCCTTCCCACACAAACAAATCGGAATTTAAGATGAGGTCTCAAGAATCTGTATTTTTCAGCATATTTTTCACTGATTCTGACATACACTGAAATTTGGGAAACACTGATCTACATGAATCTTACTTATTGTTTTAAATCCAAATCAGGTATCACCTCCTCCAGAATGCCTATGTGAGGCACACACCTAAGTTAAGAGAATAAAATTAGGAAAATCAAATGCCCTCATGAAATCCTACAGTATCCTATGTATTATGCTCATTGTGTCAGTAGCATTTGTGTATTTGGTTATCTATTTTGTTTTATAAATATAAGTTTCTTTAAGGCAGAATATATATATCTTAGCTACCTTTGATTCCTCAGCATCTAACATCTCATATTTTTAATAATAGTGGACAACACTTACATAGTATTTAATTTGTGACTCTTCCTCTTCTAGCTCTTTATGTAAGTGAATTCATTTGATTAGCATAACAACCCTAGAAGATAGATTCTATTATTATCAACTCCATTTTGCAGATGAGAAAACTGAAACAAAGGGAGATTGTATAAATTGTCTAAAGTAATCCACTGAATAAACATCAGAACTAGGATTCAAAGCCAGGGAGGCCTGGCTCCAGAGTCCCTAGTCTATATTCTCAACCACTGTAAGGTACTCCCTCTGCAGAGCTACAAATGAATGAACACTTGAATTGTCTGGCACATGATTGCCCAGTAAATGGAGCAACCATTCTCATTATCATCACCGTCAGACTCTTGCAAACCCAATTAATTACTTGCCTAAACCTCCGCAATCAACTCCACTCACTCCTACTTCTTTGTCTCAGATACTCAGAGCCTTTCAGCTCTCATATCAGGACGCTGCAGGACTGGGTATGATCCGAGGAATGCCTGGGGAAATGTAACATTAGCTCCATCTCTTTGCCCCTTTTTCCCACCCTTTCAGAGATTAGGGACCTCATGTAGCCTAGGATCTGCCTCTAGCAATGAGATCCTAGTCTAAAATGTCACCAACCAAGTTCTTATCTAACAGTGAGCCTTTAGAGATTGTGTGAGAAAAGGACAAACACTTTCAATTCCACTTAGAGTCATCAAAACAATCACAATATCAACAGACTGCCCATTCCATCCCAATGTGTAGTAGTTATAATGTAGAGGGATAATGGAAATATTTTCAAATGTTTTCCTGTATGTATGTTCTCAGGAATTATTCTGGGTTGAATTGTACATCTCCCTTGAAAAATTTGTATGCTGATCACTAATCCTAAATTCTGTAGAATGTGACCTTTTTAGGATGCAGGGTCTCTATAGAGGTAATTATGTTAAAATGAGGTCATAAAAGTGATCCCTAATCCAATTTTACTTGTGTCTTTATATGAAAAGGAAATTTGACATAGATGTATAGAGAGGAAAGAAAATATGAAGACTTAAGGAGAAGATACACATCTATATAATACAAGAACAACCAAGGACAAGTTATTCTTCAGAACTCTCAAAAGGAAACAACTTTGCCAATATTTTAATTTCAGACTTCTGGCCTCCGGAACCACGAGAAAGTAAGTTTTTGTTGTTTAATCCACTCACTTTGTGACATAGTAGCTTTCTCTAACTCACAGTTTGAACCCAGTTTTCACAGTTTCAGTCACTAGGAAACAATCATGGTCTCTAAATAGTACATAGAAAATTTAGGAAACAAATAATTCGTAAGCTTTAATGTACATGCCATTCTAAGCAGTGTGGTGAAATATGCCACATTCCACTCCATCTGATCAAGGACATGACTCACACTTTTGTCAAACGTGTTCATGTTGAATTCACTATCTATCTTTCAGTCAGAAGGCCTTGATGGTTATCAGAATGCTTACTTTACTCAACCCTGACTTTATTCAATAATGGCCTCAAAGCACAAGGGTCATGATGCAAAGGAGGTATGGGCCAACAAACACAGAAGAATAGATTCACTCTAATACTATGTAACATCCAAGTTGAGATCATCACACTCTCACAACTCATCCAACTCAAGTCCTCTTTGAGTGGCTCACAAACTTCCAGAGAAGTGATGAAGAACACTTCATCACTGGAAATCTTGGAACATTTAACTATTCATTAAAAAATACTACTTTACTTTATTATAGCAAACTAATATAGTAAGCCATATTTCTTCCCTACAACCTTTCACCATCCTTCCAGCCATGAAAGAGGTGGATGAGGACCTTCAGAGGAAAGAAATAAGATAAGAGCAACTCTTGTCAGACTGAATTGGAGTGGAGGGCCCATCAGGAGTTATGGGGAAAAAGCTAAGTTGACAGAGAGAGAGGGAGAAAAATGGAATAAAAAAAAGGAGTGAAGAATGGAGAATTTCTTAAATTACTACCATTATTTACTACAGAGTTGAAGTTCTGAGCAGGAGTATAATAGACATCCCTCTAATAGGTGCTCTGCACCACTTCTCTGGCAGTTTGAAAGCCCCTCAAAGAGAACTTGAATTGGATGTGAGAGCATTATGATCCCAACTGGGATGATACAGAAGTGGAATTGGCTGGAACAGGAAGGGGAGACTGTCTTGCTTACTTTCCTCTGACTGTTGAGACAAAAATACTTGACACCCAAAATGAAAGAGGGAAAGGTTTACTTAGCTTACAGTTTTTGGAAGTTTCGGTCCATAATCAGTTGGCTCCAAGATGGGGTGGCATGGCACTGGGGCAACATTTCAAGGCAGCCCCCGAACAAAAAATGAGGAAGACCAAGCCTCTTTTTCTCCCTTATATCGTAGGCAGGGCACCCTCTCAAGCTCTCAAGTGCAGATGTAGCACTGACAAAATCTCTTGCACAGGATGAGGATATTTACAAAGTAAAGATCCTGGCTCCCTGTTGAGTCTCTTAATTAAACTTCTAAACTTCTCAAGTTGACACAATGTATCAACCATAACAGAGACTGTCCAGCATGCCCCATTCTCCACAACCCAGAGATGCAAATCCCATGTACTCTAGCAGAGACTATTTGATGGCTGAGGGGAATTGTGGACTAACAGAAGCCTGGATAAGGAAAGAGGCCACAGGGTAGAATCAGCAGCATGATGACCAGAGGTGATCATAAATTTGACTCAAGAGCAGTAGCTACTGACACAACTCCTGAAGCTTAAAACAACGGTGGTCAGACGTCAGTGATCAGCTGCTTGCTTGCACAGTGATTGGATGGTATTTTAGAGAAGGCAGGGGCTAAAAAAACAGAAAACAGCCTCTCCATACTTGTGTGGACACCCAAATGTGCCTTTATAGTCCAATGGCATCTTTTAAGGAACAGGTTAGGTGAAGTCCTCTATTGTGGAAGAAAAAGAGAAAAATTAAACTTTGGATGAATTATCTTTACTACAAATCCTATTTTATCCTAGAAAGCACTGAGTTATAAGTGACTAACAAACGAATAAATTTTTGCAGTTGTAAGTAGGAAAGGCACTCCCAGGTAAAGCAAACTTGGTTATAACAGCTACCATTTTTATTTATCTTGCATAAAATGAATAAAAATGTTAAATGCTTTCCACTCATCCATTTAATGTAGTGCTATAGGGTCCAAGAAGGTGTCAACTAGGCTCCACAGGGGATTTTAAACGTTCAGTTGTCACTGTCACTTAGGCACCCACAGGAAAATTTCCCACTGCACATGGCATCATTCTTCTTCATCATACAGCCTTCCCTTCTGGTGTATGTAGAGAGCTGTTTTCTGGAGTGCTGCACCCTTCTTCAAAAGCTTCCAAAATAGATGGGAAAGATCTTACATACAGGAGGCTGGGTGTAAACAGGATAGGATAAGTCATACAGGGGACAATCTCCATTTTCCAAATTAATGAAGCTTGTGTTTTGAAACCCTGTTTGAGCTCTCTGTGCAGTCTGCATGCCCTGATCTGTATTCAGGTAGTGATTTTGAGTATTATGTAGCTTGAAAGCTTGAAGTGAATTTTCTGGGTGGTTAATAAGCTATCCGTACAAGTATTAATGAACAATGACCTTGCACTGAAACAAAAGCTCCCTAAGTGTTTGTCTCTTCATTACTTCTCTAATATCATAGCATTCTGTCTGCTAACTTTTCTGGCAGATGACTGCTTGTCAGTGTCTCTACTTTACAGAACTGACATGCTAAATCACAGTGGAAGAATATGACCAAACCTCTGAGAATTTTTAACTTTCATCCCTATGTAATGTGTACTCATACAGTCTGGAGTATTTCTATAGGTATGGAATGTTTTTCGGAAATTTTAAATAAAATAAATATAGTTGTTTTACTGAGCAGTCAGTATGTGCCAAGTACCATCCTAAATATCAATAGAATAAAAAAATCATGGAGAATACATCAGCTGTATCCTTAAGGATTACTTACTGAAAATTCTGAATAATCTACATTTACGAGATTGAGATCTAGTACAGAACTTTTACAGTGTGAGGTAGATGATAGATAGATAAATACATAGATTATTTATAAATAAACAGCCTGCATTTCTAACTGTTGATCCCCACAGCAATTCTATTCCTTACATACATAGAAGCATTAGCTCCATTGTACAGACAAGATTACCTGAAGTCATGTTGCTTCTAAAGCCTGGAGAATCTACTAGTCAAACCTAAGACAACCACTATTAAAAGAAACACTTTCATATTGCATTTGTTTCTGTTTTTAAAAACATCACACAAAACCATAACATTTTAATAAATACCCATTTATTGAAATTATCAAAATTTTCCAAACACATATATATAATCCTACAGATTTTCCTTAGATAGACCTGGACTGGCTTATAAATCCCTGCTTATATAAAGCAACCAATCCAATTTTAATGATCCTTTGTATTCAATACTTATTGCTAAAGGAGGTACAGAAGCAGAGTTTACACAGGAAAATCAGAGGAAGTATTAAAACTTTCCAGATTGTTTAGAATAATATTAATCTTTAACTAAAAAAAAAAAAAAAAACAGAAAAACAAGCCAGCCAGGAATCCTAAAAGACCTTGATTAGTAAAATTTGTTAAGGAAGAAATCCATATAGACAATTTCCCATGTGATGACTAAATTGTCACAAAAAAGCACCTTGGCTCACGGAGCTTCTAGAATTCACTGTTCCTTTGGCAGTGAAAGGCACAGTCTCACCAGAAGGGATTTTCCTAAATCGGTTGCCTCTGAGATTTTCCTGCTGACTATGAGTTTCCACAGGCTGGGATCAACTTTGAAATAGTCAATAAGGGCAGGACCCTGACATGAGTTGCAATTACACTGATACCTGTACTGCCTGTGAAATTGCCTTTTGCATATTTTTGTGGCCCTCCCAGGGCCTCGGGTCATGACCTCCATATCGTGGGTACCCAAAATATTTGTGAATCTGAAGTCTCACCCTTTTGCTTCTCCTGCAATTCATGTTTCTGAATTGATAGATTCCCTCTTCATAGTAAAACCTCATTTTTAAACAGGATAACTGTTTATCCAAGCTTAAGGCAACAGAACTTTTGCTTAGTCTTATGCCTGAGTCTTTGGTTGACTAATTGTGTCTAGTTTCCACCCACGTTCTTACCCTTCAATCCAGGGATAAGTCACTATGGGTTCGAATCATTTTATGAGTAGGAGGAAATCTTTAGTTGCTTAATAATGTAGGGAGAAAAGGTATAAAAATTCTTCAGTGTTGCCTATCATGTGCATAAAAGTTCGAAAATGAAACGGGTTTGTTGTCATAGACACTGTCACCAAGAACAGATTTCTCTTAGTCTGTCCCTGGGAAACAAGATAAAAACAAAAAGGTATAAAGGTATTTTGAGTCATCAGTTGAACTTAACTTGAACACCATTGTTTCTCTGCTCAAACATCTCATTAACTAAAGCAACCATAAACTTTAAATGTCAACTTTGAAAACTGTTATAAAAGCACCAGTCATTGTGGCTTTAACTTTACCTCTGCCTGTCAACCCCAGAAAATCTCTCACTTACTCATATTTTCTCTCTGCTTCATTTGTAATTTCTTGGCTCAGGTAGATGAGTAACTATGATTAAGTAAACTCCTAAGTGTCAGAAGGAGACTAGCAGGAAAGCTATCATGCCATTCCTTTTCTGTAGTGTAACTTGTCCTAGGAAAGGACCTCTTCCCTGTCTCCTCCACTTACCTAGACTTACAGTTCTGCCTTATCTTTTCCCAGTAAGATTGCAGAGTTCAGGGAGACAAATGCAGGGAGTCTGTCACAACAGAGAGTGGATGTGCTGAGCTGAGGTAGCTCAGGAGACAGGTAATGAGTTGAGAAAGCATTTGCCTCCAGGTCACCAGGTTTATCTGGGCCTAATTTAAGAGCCTACACGTCAGCTCCTAATGTGAAGCCAGGACTTAAAATAATTTTCTGGATAATGTAGTTTACCTTTTGAGGAGAAAAGTTTTATGTTTAAAAAGTATACCATATTTGTTTTAATTGAATTACTATTCTGATCTTCAATTTCACAAAGCCAAGACCTATACTGGGGTGTTACATTCCTGTGGCTCTTGTTAATTGCTCTTGCTCAAATGTGCTGTGCATGAGTGTATCTATGGACTTCATTCTCTCTCCAGGGTTCATGTGGTCTGTTAGAAAAAGGGCCACAGATAAAGCAGCTGTAATTCCAGTGGAAGAGAGGTAAAGCTATCATTTCTTGACTAGGGAATATTTTAAAGCTGAGTGTGGTGGTACATGCCTGTAATCTTCAGTACTCCAGAGGCTGGGGCAGGAAAATCACAACTGAAGACCAGGCTGGACATCATAGTAAGACCCTGTTTCAAAATTGTAGAAAATCTTTCCCAGACCTTGTCGCAGTCCAGGCAGTTTATAATTGTAATTCCATGGGAAAGTTATTGGAATACCAATAAGTTAATTCTAATCTACCACTTCCAATGCAACCCCTAGTGAGAATAAAGGCAACAAGACTGTTATCCTAAATCCAGCTAGTATGAAGCCAAACTGGAAGCAAAGCATCAACCCAGGGCTGGACCCAGGTTTTATTAGTTCACGAAGAGGGAAGTAGATCAGGGATGAGTGACTGTGAAAGTGGCCGGAAGTACCTGAGTGTGCTGGGCTAGGTAGGTGGCCTGAAATCACCTCTGAAATGTGCAGAGAGAAGGATATGCAGAACGAGTAATCTGCATAACACAGTTTGAGGTAGTATCTAACGTTTTGGGGTTGATGCTTCAGCTCTGGTGTGTAACTTCTTTATGCCCTGGGATGCCATAGTCTCTTATCTCAGGACTTGCTCCCAGCTGACAGTGGCTCTCCTTCCTGCCCAGCTCACACATGCTTCTGGGGAGCCACAAGGCAGAGCACACTGACCTGTTGCCTTGCTTCAGCGCCCTGGCTAGACCCAGTCACGTTGCTTAAAGTCAGCTGAGGGAATAAGAAAAAAATCTTAGTCAGCTCTGTACACATCAAGAGATGATGGAAATAGGGCCAAGTTTAGCCAAAATGAAGATGATTGGTCTTTTTTCAAGGAGAGTCATCTAAGTGGTCCTCGACACAAAATAGCATTTAAAAAGGGCTGGAGATGTTGCTTCGTGGAAGAACTCTTGCCTACCATGGGTAACCTCCTGGGTTCAGTCCGTCTCCCTGAAGGGGGGGAAAGATTTTATTCATTCAATAAACACACATTAAGTACATTGCACATGCATAAACTGTGCTATATCCCGGGTTACAGCAGTGATTAGTGTATACACATCTCCATCCTCCTGGAGTTCATGATTTAATGCTGGAGAAACAATTATACGAATATTAATGATCAGGTGTGATCCGCATCATGAGGTGAAGAGTTAAGGGATTGCAAGCACAATGGCAAAAGCGGCTAACCAAGGCCTGAGCTGAGTGAAGTTTCCCAGCAGAAAGATCTCAGTTGGAGTTTTCTGGGGACAGAGCAAGCGTCACTCATATTTTCTCACTGAAGGTGAGAGGTGAAAGAGAACCTGATGTATCTAAAGACCCAGAGGAACTCAGCCTGGCTGGATGTAGAGAATGAGAGAAAACTTGTAATAATTGTATACTGTCAACCTTTTCTAATAAAAAGTAAATCCACTAATGAGATGGTCCCACCAGCAGGAGTAGCACTGTTGGTGGTCCAAGCCTTCGTGACCTCTGGTGGAAATTGTCCACCATTTCTCATCCTAAGTGTTTAACATCTTGTTCTCATCTCTTTATTTCCTTTGTACTGTCAAACAAGGGTCCCACCTCTTTCTTTACTGAGAGATTCTCTCCTGTACAAATCAAAATGGTTCTTTGTATTCATTCATCATCTCCCCCTAAAAAAGAGGGAGAGATGGCCAACCAGAAGCCCAGGATTGAGCATCTGTATAGCTTAAAGCTTTGTGCTAAGAGGTGAACGGTTCTAATTACGGGAGATAATTTCAACAATTAAAGCTAAGATAAACAGGCCTAGGTGGCTCTCTCTTACGCCCTGGTGTGGGTGAGTTGGGCCCGGGGAGGGGGAGAGACAGGGAAAAAAGTCCTTGATCTGGATTTGGAAAGGATAATTCTCTACCTGACGCTTTCTTTGGCATACACCTGTTTCTTCCTTTTTTAAAATGTACATTCTGGAGCAGCATTTGACAGTGGAGTGAAAAGACAGGAAAATAACATGAGAGGAGGTATATGTTTTTTGCATCAAAACAACAAAACAGAAAAAGACAAAAGTGAAGGGGAGGACAAAAAGCATTAGGATGACATTACTTTATGAGATGTTTTTAGCAAGAAGAGACTGTTGTTTTTAAATATCTAATTTACAGATTCAATGCATCTGTCCTGAGGGTTATGTGTCTGTCTAAAACATTCTCTTAGCAAAGTTTTCATTATTTTCTCCACCAAATCTTCGTTGTTACACTCACACATGCAATGAAAGTAGTGGAATAGCAGAGGAGGTACCTAGATGGATTCCCAGTCTGGATCCCGGTTTAGGCTCCTCTTTGCCTGCATTTTTCTTTTATTTGGTTGCAAGAGGCAAAGACAAAGAGCAGTTCTAAATACTGTGTAATATGTTGTTATTTATATATCCTTTAATATACCAGGATAGGTCATTAAAACCCATGGCATTGGTATATGAGCAAAACCTGTTGTCATGTAAGAGACAGACTAAAGATTGTGGTGATTTTACCAAGCTTTGAAGAGATGCAGTGATTAGAAGCAGTGATATATAAAACAAAACCACAAGGTGACTTCTGCCCAGAACACCAGAGTAGGGAGCAATCAACCATGCAGGAAATAGCAAAAACAAAAAAACAAAACAGAGAGAGAGAGAGAGAGAGAAAGGAAGGAGAGAGAGAAAAAGAGAAAGAGAAAGAAAGAAAAAGAAAAAGAAATCCAAACTGATTTAGTGGTACTCTCAGGAATTATGTGATATTGACAGGAGAAAATCAGACAAGCCACAGAATCACCTGAAGCAAAAAAGCAAAAATAACACATCGCAATGAAAGGAAACATTACTAGAAGTTGAACTGATTATGAATCTCTTATTACAACTGGCTAAAAAGCTAACTCAAATATACTTAAGCAAAGGAAAAGGTATCATCATGAGTCAGTGTTTCTGCCTCTTTGAGTCCAGTTCTCTTTCATGTGACTTTACTCTTAGGTTATATATGGTGGCTCCCAGCAGGTCCAGTATATACAATCTTGGCCTCAAATTCACCTGGAAAAAAAAGCACTTCCTTTTCCTCACCAGGTGAAAATAACTGCCACCGCTTTTAGTCTGTGACTGACACTGATCTAAGAGTTTTCTCTCTTATTCTCTATTTGATTTTCACAATCATTTTGTGTTATGTTGAAAGAGAGAAGAGTGGAGTAACTTGCCTGAGTCACCCATCCAGTTAGTAACAGACATAGCACTCACATGTAGACATCAGGACCCAGAGTCTAGACTCCTGATCACTGTGCTAACCTGCCTTTAGCCTGATGTTTGTGGGTAGAAGAGGAACAGTTGTGTATCCCTGCATCAGTCTCTCTGAACTGAAAGCTGCAGTCAGACATATCCCAATCACATATCCCACACATTGCTGGAATGAATCCAAGCCTCTTACCCTGGACAGCGTAGATGTTCAGAGGAAAGCTAAGGAGCCAGTGGCAGAAAAGAAGTGGACAGAAAAGCAAGATTCCCCTCCATAGGAGAAACAGTATGTCGCTTGCCTATACCTCAATCTCATCCCCATCAACTTTGCTCCTTTCCTCCTTTTGCTTCTGTCTTATTACACATAGCAACACTGTGCACACTGTGTGCTGATCATGTGAAAAGAGCAGTAACTAACAAAGTCTCTGCTCTCACAACACTCACACTCTAGAGAGAGAAGTAACACACAGCATGTGACCATATAGTATTCATTTATGTGTGTAAAGAAAAAAATAGCAGGCTTAGAGAGTGTTATGGTTGATACATTGTGCCAATTTGAGTTTAGAAGTTTAAGAGATTCAGCAGGGAGTTAGAGTTCTTACTTTGTAAATATCCTCCTCCTGTGCAAGAGGAGGGCATAGAAATTTTGCTGGGGGCACGGAGGGAGGCCTGCATACACTATAAGGGAAGAAAAGAGGCTTGCTCTCCCCAGCAGGTGTTGCTCTGGCTGCCGTCTTAAAGTGTTGCCCCAGTACCATGCCCCTCTGCCTTGGAGCCAGCTGATTATGGACTGAAACCTCCAAAAGCTTTAAGCTAAATAAACCTTTCCTTCTTTCATTTTTGGTGTCAGGTGTTTTGTTCCAGCAACAAGAGAAAAGTAACAGAGACAGAACGGCAGAGAAAGAAGAAAAAATACAATTGGATCTACTCAGGGAGAACAGTAGAAGCCTTGTGGATGAGAGAACAGAGATCTGAATAAAATGAGAGTGGTGGTGAGCCCTGTTGATTCTGGAGGAAGGAAGATTTGGGCAGCAGGAAGAGTGAGAATAGGCTCTGATCTATGAGTGTGCTCGAGGCCCGTCTGGAAAAGCAGGGGCCAGGCAGCTGCAGTGAAATGAGCAAAAGGGAGTGATGTAGGGGTGGTCCTCAGCCTGTCCTTCAGTGTCCCTCAGTCGCTTCTGCAGCTCATCTGTGTAAGCAGGTAACTAGAACCCTGCTAAGTTTCCAAAGGCCTAGTCCTTGTTTGCAGTTACTTCATTATAAAAATCCCAACCGCCCCTCATGCTCAGTCTGCTGAAATTAAAATCATCCTCTCTGACTCAAACTTATTTATCCTGCTGTCATCTTCATGCCAGCTAGTGAGCATGCAGCCTCTCTGCTGCCCAAATGTCAGTACCTTGAACCGCTGGCGCCTTGTCTCTCTCCTTTACCCACCAAGAGTCATTCAAAACAGTTTTTTTTTTTTTGTCTTCTTAAAATGCCTCTTACACACATTTCTGTTTCCAGCCAAGAAAAGACCCTCATTATTTCTAATTATGGACAATTCTGACTATTATTTCCTGTTTTCCTAACTTGTACCAAACTCCCTTCTCAGATGGACAGGTCATATTTTGGAGACCTATCTTTCAACTACATAACCTTGATCATTTCTGGTAAGCTCCAACTCACTGGTGTGGACCTAGTTAGTTTCAAGTTCTTTGATTAAGACAATCCCAGAATGTGTTTTGGGCAGAGTTTTTTGTTTTTTTGCTTATCTGGTTGGTTATTTGGTTTGATTTTTGGTTTTAGGGAAGTGTTTGGTTTGTTCTGGTCTGTTCTGGTCTTATCTGGTGTGCTCTAGTTTGGTTTAGTTTTGTGATAGCTACATTGAAAGACTGAATCCAGGGATGCTCTACCACTAATGACATTCCTAGCTCTATTTTTATTTTTTATGTATTTACTTACTTATTCTTTATTCTGAGACAGGATCTTGCTAAGTAGGACTTGAATTTGCAATCTAAGTGCTGGGATAACAGACTTAAGCCTCACTTCCTACTTCTAGTCAGCAGGCCAAGTCACATGTCACTTGTTTCTTTAGTTTAGCAGTACCATTTCCTTGGGTTTGGATGTATGATCCCAACTCTGCTAACTACACAAGTCCTCAACTCTCAAAGGCCCAGTTCGCATTCCCTCCGTGAACCCATCCTTACTTTCCCTCATCTTTTCTCCAGAAAAGCCTGTTCCCTTTGCCTTGTTTGGCAATGTAGTCTTTTAATCTTTCAATTTTTCTCTTAATTTTTTTTCCTCAAAGCAGTAATTTATTTTCCTCTTCAGACTTAGGGTATAGCTCAGTGGCAAAGAATTTGCCAAATATGCCCAAGACCCTGGATTCAATCTCTAACAACACAGAAGAAAATAAAGCAAATCAAAATGAAACAAAGCACTGCACCTCTTCTCATTTTTGCCCTCAGGAAATGACTCTGAGTATACTCTTTTTTGCTGGTGAAAAAAAGTAAGAGAGCACTTGATCCTCCAGAGTCTCAAGTCAGTACTGCTAGCATTAGTACTTTCCCTGATAGCACAGTTTAAACGTCCTTGACTTAAGATAGGTTGACTCAGTCCCTTTGCTGAGTCACAGGGCTAACATGGGTCTGTCATTTTTGGGTTTTTCTAGCTCTGAGAATCAGACTCTGGACCATTGATGTCAGAGTGGTACAGCAGAGAGTGCTTGCTGGGCCCACAACCTGAGGCCAGTGAATGGAAGTTGTCCTCCTCCCCAACCCTGCCTTTACCTGCAATCCAGACTCCCCCTCTCTATACCCAGTTGCCTCAACATATGTGTCAGCTTTCAATTTCTGCCTTCATCTCATCATTCACAGTGCAAACCTTCTGGCACTATCAGAAATCAGCTAGTAAGGAAAGAACAGTTAATGAAAACTGATTTGAATGTAGTTGGACTATGTTAATTTTTTATATCAATTGCCTGATTAACTCTCATGCACCCCATTGATGAGAGGAATTCCCTTGTCTCAAATAGGAATGAGATGGGCAAGCACATCCTCACCACCAGAAACAGGCAGCGGGGTTTACACTCACAGCATGGTGGTCAGACAATGCATGCCATGCAGGGCCAGTGGCATTGGAGGCTGTCCCCAGAGCTTAGTAAACAAGCAAGGTCCATAGAGGATAGGTTTTGTAGTAGCAAGAGGGCACAGTGACCCCCGGCAGGAAGAAAGGGTAACTGACTTGTTTGAAGAATGTCACAGGCTGACAGGGAAGTGACACCTGTTCAGTAGAGGATGTGGAGACCTGTAGCTGGTCCAGCTAGTGCAGGGACTAGCCAGCGGGGGAGAAGCCTTCAATGCTGTGTGGAGATGGCATCTGAAAACAGAAGAAGAACTTGTAATTAGGTCTTTGGACACTAGGGAGCTCCAAGAGATCAAGGCCACATTTGTATCTCAATTTCAGGATTTACCGAAGTGCTTCATCACCCGAATCTATCCTGAATACTGTGCATGTCTCATCTGCTTCATTTCTACCGCCTGACACCTGCCTTCGCCTTGTCTGTCTGTTCTGCTCTGCTGTCTCCCTGCTTCCATTCTTCTCTCCACTCCTCATCACCACCATAGCAATATTTTATCCAGCATCTGCAATAAACACCTGCATTTCCTACTCAAAATGTATCAATATAAAGTCAGTACTCTTGCCATGTCCACAGTCTGGGGTCCAACCAAATAAGGATGGAAATATTCAGAAAACAAAAAAAAATATGTTGGTACTAAATGGTTACTAACTTTTTTCTTGTCATTATTCTCTAAATAATCCTATAACAACTCTTTTCATTGTATTCAGTTTATAACTACTGTGGAAACAATTTAAGCTCCTTAGGAGGATGTGTGTAGGTTAAATGCAAACACTATGCCATGTTATACAAGGGACTTGAGCATCTTCAGACTTTGGCATTTATAGGAGGCTCTAGAACCAACTCCCTGCAAACAAAAGGGACTGGCTGTATTTCCATCACACTTAAAGTACAACAAATACATTTCACATGACACACAGGACGTGATAACCACTGAGCCCTACTTCCTTTCTTTTCCATTTTCTGACTGTTCTTCCCATTGTCCAGTCTGCCACAGCCACAGTGGCCCTGCTCCCCTCACTGCACTGTGTCAAGTTTATACTATTCTAAGTGTCCTCATACCTGCTGCTCTCTCTATCCAAAATCACTCCCTCCATTTGCAAAACAGTTTCTTTCCATGACTCAATTCTTATCTTCAGTGTCGCTGACCATCCTTGGCTATTCTTACCATGTTTTATTTTCCTATCCTTACTTGATGATAAACTATATCCTTTATAATTTTTTACTGTATCTTCAGCTTCTAGAACTGTGCTGAGCATATCCTGGGCACCACATGAATGTTAAAATGAATAAAGGACAAATTTCTAAAACTGAAAAAGTAGAACTGTCTTGTTATAGTTAGCACATAAGATACAAAGATTATCTATTCCTATAAGTATTATTAGTATTTTAGTCTGACTTTTCCCTAATTATGAACATGTACTAGAGTAACATTTTGAATAAATTTTTTGTGATTATGCCTTATAATTCTCTGAGAAATAGTTAAGCATCTCATCCTCATTCTTATTTCTTGCCAACATCCACACAATCAAACAATTAGTGCTTAATAACTGAGAAAAGCACTCAGGATCTCATACATATGATCTCACTTAATCTTCACCATAGTTTGTAAGACAGATATTAATGCATAATATTCACATCCTTATTTATGAAGAAACTGAGGTATAAAGAGGATGAGATATTTCCCTAAGTTCACCTCAGTTAATAGATCAGCCAGTGTTCTAACAAAATCATAAACAATATGAGAAAGAGAGATAGACAGACAGACAGAGAGACAGACATCAAGGAATTGGCTTTATAGGATTATGAAAACAGCCTGGATAATATAGTCTGGACCTGAAATATTCCCCAAAAGTTTCACGTGGTCAGATATGTGGGGCTTTTGCATATGCATATGTTGTACTTTAATTGTTGAATTACAGGATTTCTCATTTCATCAGTGGATTAATCCATTATTGGATTTATAATTTGATGATATTAGTGAGAGGCAATGGAAACCTAGAAAGATGAAACCTACTTAAAAGGAATGGGTCATGGGCTCCATGGAGGCTACAGTTTGACCCTAGTTCCCTTCTCTCTGGCTCTCTCATCCTCCCTGCTTCCTAGCTCCCATTAGGTGCCTTCCTCCTCCACATTCTTCCACCATGATGTTTCCATCTTGCCACAGTGCTAGACTTGATGGAACCAACTTACCATGGACTGAAACCTCTGAAACCATTAGCCAAAATAAACCTTCTCTTTTCAGATTTTCTCAGGTATTTTGTCACAGCAATGGAAAGCAAACTAACATACTGGGTAAGTCTTCAGTTTGTAGGATTCTGAACTGGATTCTGAACACTCAGCCAGCTGAAGGTAACAAGAAAAAATTTCTTTGGAGAAATCTCAGGTTTGCTCTTTAAACCTTCCAGTTGGTTAGATGGGGCTCACCCAGATATTTGAGATAAATCTCCTTTGTTTAAAGTCAACTAGATGTCACTATAGATTTTAACAAAATGCACCAAGCGCCTTTACAACACTTAAATAAATATTTAATTGAATAACTTGGCCTAGGCAACTTATACATAAAACTATCACAATAAATCAGCCAACTAGGGTCTGAACCAAGCCCTCTGCCTGCAAACATAAATCCTTAAGCATTGCAATGCTGCCTTGTAACCAACATTTGTGGAATGCATAAAACTGAAAGAACACCTCCACTTTGAAGCAAGCTGACAGTTGTTACTCCTGAAATAACAGCCTGCTCTCCCTCTCACCTGTCCCCAGCCTTGCTGAATACCTCAATTTGTAACTGGTTTCTAGGATTCTTTGAGCAGAGGAGTTTAAAATATATTTGAAAAGAGATTTGATGTGTAAAGCTTACTCGTTTTCTAGCCAGAGGTCTCTTTATATGTTTGGGACTTGTAGTGGAAAACCCACAAATGGAATTTCAGCACATCTGAATTCAAATGTCCTGGTTGTCTGACAATAGGATTGACAGCCTAACAGCTTCCAGCCTGACACTGTCTTGCTTTCCTGGGGAGAGTGACTAAAAGCAATTTACACATTACAGAGGGTTGAGAGTGTCTTTTCTTTATCTGCTATAGAGAGCACAGTAGCCAATACCACTTCAGAAATTCAGAAAGTTTCCTTCAGTCCTTACACTGACTCAAAAACTGGATCCTGAACATCAGTTTGTCACCACTCCTCTTGTCCCCTGCTCAAAGGTTGCCATGTTGCTTCCTAGCACCCCAAAACCATGCCTATTCCTAGAGATGGCCCAGCATTCATGACACAAGATAAGCCCCAATTAAAACTTTGAGGACATGAGATTTTTTAAAAAACGTATCTTTCTGCCAGTCCTACTTTGTTCCCTTCTCAGCCAATCAACTCTTAGTACGTTCTGTGGAGTGACTTTTTGAATAAGGAAATCCAGAACTAAAGCAAAGCTGAGAATTACCTGTAAATGAATACATCATGTCATCACTGTCTGGGTCTATTGCTAGTAGTTTTTAAGTCCCTCAGATACAGCCTAAATTTGTCACTCAATTTTCTTTAACAAAAAGAATATAAATGAATTTATTAATTATTTATTCAGTGTTTACCTTACAAAAAGTCTTCCAAATGATAAAATGTTGAGCAGAGGAAACGGCCCTTAAAAATCTAACAGTAAGAAAATACAAAAGTCTAGCATTAGTTCAATAAAGAGGACTAAAGCTATAAGTGTTCATGAAAAGGGTAGTATTTTGGAGTCTGTCACAGGCAGTTAGTAGTTATAAGCTGGCCTTGAGCTGAGCACTGGGCATATTGTGAATGGTTAACAAAATAAAATAACAATACCTTCTCTATACAGAGGAAGCCAGACAAAAATAAATGATGAGGAAATAAAAACTTCAACAAAAGCAAGACAGACTGATGGATCCCTGAGTAAATGAGAAAGGAAATTATTCTATGCATGGTGATTGAATAAGTCTTCTTTGCATGGGGTGATATATGAGCTCAGTCCTACATTTTAAGAAGCAAAAACTGATTCCAAACAAATGGAAAAACAAATATAAAATTGCCAAGTATATACTTCAATTGGTCAGGGTCCAGATCATGGATTATGTCTGGATGTCTCCCAAAATCTCATGCATTTAGAGGTGGGATCTTTGGAAGATGACTAGATTGTGGGTGCATTGTAAACTGGTTTGGTGTTAGGGAATGGGATCTGGTGGGAAAAGGCAGGTCACTGAGGGCATGACTTGGAAGGCCTTGTCTCCCTTTTTAGATCTGCCCTTCAGTCTCCACTTCCTAGCCGCCCTGAGGTGAGCAGCTATCCTTCCATCATGCCCCTGTGCCATGCTGTCTTGCCTTGGACTGAAACATAAGCCAAAACAAACCTCTCCTTCCTTAAGCACTGAATGTTGTGTATTGTGTCCAACAACAGGAAAGTGATGAAATCAGTCCAGGAAGAAAGAACCATGGAAGAGGACTCTGGGGAGCAAGGAAACGGGAGGAGAAAGTGATGCCAAAGAGGCACCAGAGACCAGACCACCTCGTGCAGTTGGAAACTGCTCTGGATGGCAAGCAGGGAGTGGCAGGGTGTGATTTATGCTTTTTTGCTTTTTGCTTTTCTTTTTTTATTTTGGTTTTTAAAATTGAATTTCATTACTTTTTCCAGGCCAGCCTTGACCTTGAGAATCTCCTTCTTTGGACTTCTAAGTAGCTGGGATTATATTTGTGCACATTATGTCTGTTTTATTCTGGTGTATATTTTTCAGAAATCAGGTAGATGCTGACAGAATGTTTTACATGAGTCATAAGAGAAGACATTAAGGACCTAGCTGTTGTGATCAACCAGGCCAGATGGCGTGGATGAGGCCAATCACTGAAAAGATGGTGACAAGTTTTTTAAATGTGGGGAATATATTTGGTAAAAACAGTTGATGTGACTCACTGAGAGATGATAGAGAAAGAAAAAGGAGTCGAAGATGTCCCTTTGTTTTTGTCCCAGGCAATTTGAATGCTGATGCTATTCACCTGAATTGGTAAGTCTCCTTTTAAACAGGAGAATGAAAGCCAAGGCCTGAACAGAAGTAAAGAAGCAAAACTCTCAACAGCTAGTGAAGCTTTAGATGGAAAACAATTTGCATATCAGGAGGGTGTAAAGCTGCAGACTAATAAGATAAAGATGTATTTTGAGGACAATAGCGAAGACCATGGACAAGATAGAGGAAATAGGTGTTATACAAATAAGACAAAAATTAAGAAAAAAGAAAAACTGAAAACCTGTCATCCACAGCCCCTTTGCTACTTTAGTAAACCCAGAAATGAAAGGGACTCACGTTACCATTTTGTTAAACCACACAAGTGAAGTATAAAAAGTGCATATAAATCATCAAAAATTACCAGAATCTTGTGAGAATTCTTGCAGATGCCTTTTATATGTTCATTTCTTCTGAATACTATGCATTATAATAGGAAGATGAGTACCTATTTGTTTCAGATTGACAGAACAAGAGGACCTTCTTGATGACCTTGTGATCCAGAATCCTGGTTCACATCTTGACAATAAAGCCAGCTACTAAGAAAAAGCAGTTTGAACTCTATAACTTTAAAATGTCGACCTAAAATATTTTTTAGCTACCAAGAAAAAGCAGTTTGAACTCTATAACTTTAAAATGTCTACCTAAAATATGTTTTAGGGATATCCTAAGGGTTTTCTAATATTCTTCTCTACACAAACTACTAAAACATTTTTTCAACCTACACCAAGGTGGTGATCTTCAAAGTCAGGGAAAGGGAGACCACCAGCCTCTCTTCACCATAAGGCTATATCAAAATGACTTGCAGAGCCATTCAAAAGTTCAGAATGCTGCAATGCTGATGTTATGGCTTATATCTAGATGTCCCCCAAAGCCTCGTGCATGCATCAGAGGCTTTTCAGAGGTGGCTGGATCTAGGGTGTATGCTACACAAATTAAAAGTGAGTTGTATTAGATTAATCCACTAAATGGTTTATCATAGTTGTAGGTATGCACAGCAGGAAGGCCCACCTTGGGTGTGAGTGGCACCACCCAAAAAGCTTGTAGCCTGGGTGGAATAAAAGGGAAAGGAGGCAGGGTGATCACTGCTTCCTGCCTGTCATGACAAGGCCGCTTTCTGCTCTGTGATGCCATCCAACTTGAACTTGTCAACTATGGACTCAAAACTCTGTACACTGTGATTTTAAATAAACCTTTATTCCTTTAAAAGGTAGGTGTTCAGCAGTTTGTCCCAGCAATGATGAAGTAGCTAAGACAGCTGGCCTACCCAGAATCCCACTAGTGAGTTGTGGCCTTAGAATCAACTCCACAGAAAATAGAAGGCTGAGAACCTGAGTCTGAGTTTGGGGCTCTTGTAACTACTTGCTTTTCGTGTATTTAGGTCGCCAAATGCAATTTCATATCAGGTAGCAAAGTCTAAGGAAAAGAAAAAGGATCAGACAGCTTTTTGAAACCAAATTATTGCCTCTTGGACAGATACCACTGTGCTGCTTGCAAGCATTTTTCCTATTAAGATTTAGCAAGTGAAAGGGCTCTAGTAAATAACCTTTCATCTGCAGAAGCTTTTCAAGGAACAAATAAGGAGTAATGCAAAGTAATCCAGGGAAGTTTAAAGAGAGATGGTATCACCTGAATTTAAAGTAATAGAATAGAAGGAGAAGTAGAAAACTATATACAATTGCTTTCTGGAGGTATTCTTCTAATATAAATTTTTATATGCAGATTTTTGTTACTGTAAAAATAATTAAGCTGACTTGGATTGATATATGTGTGTATACACATATATATTTGAGGTATTAAAAAAGTCTGAAACTAAATAACATTACTAGAGATAGGTTGTTTTTTATATCAAATAGTTAATGCATAATTCAGCTTTAGCTTTTATTTTGTATTTTTCCTTTTTTCCCTAGGGTAGATGACAGAGACAGATAATTTCTTTGGCACTCAATGGCAGTCTTGTGAGGTGATTTTTTTTTCATTTTTCTTAAGGCTCAACTAAACTTTTTATGCAGTAATAACCAGATTTCCAGGAGAAGTTAGGAAATCTCACCATATTGCATATGAAAAACTAACAACAAAATCAAAAGAATGCTGGAGTTTGCACTGATTTGAAATAAGCTGTGCATAGCTAATCAGTCAGAAAACCCTGGATTACAACCAAACCATAACAGAAGAATATCAATGAACACAGAGCATGTGAATGATTCTTGCAGAGGGAAAGGAAAAAAACCTTGGGTTATCAAACAGCTTTCTGAAAATTGAAAAATAGAACACTCTCGATTATTGGCAGCACATATCCTCGATTAGGCAAATCTATGTGTCAGTCAACCAGAATATACAATAAAATAATTTAGGTTCATTCTCTCTCAATCTCCAAACATAATCATTTTCATATGGAAACTTGGCAATGTCACACCTCATTTCTCAACAGATTTAAGAACAGCATGCAGTCTTGAGGTGTTTTGGATCACTTTTACAAAATGAATCCCAGTACATTTCCACTTCCCTTATGGATTGTTATCACGTGCAATTAAAGTTAAACTGTACTTGTCAAAACAAGATAACAAATTGTACTCTCTCGTGCAGTAGCCTTTGATTCTTTTTAAACATTTTTTGTCACCTGCTCACAAACTTTACCAATTGAACTCTATGCAATTCAACCCGATACTTATTAGTGAAGTAGTCATATGTATAGCCATAATTATAACTTTAAAACTTTATTCTAACAAATAATTAGTACTTAACAGCTTTATAGATATTTAATGAAGCATTAATGATTTACAAGAAACAAAGATTCAGGAACTTGACAATTCTCTCTTGTGCTTTTTTTTTAATCATTCTGTTTTATAGACTTTTATTATAATAAAATAGAACACCTAATTTGAAATTTAAGATGGAATGTGAGGTATCTAAACTCATATATGTATCAACACACTAACTGACTTGTTCTTTTCTGGTATACTAGTCAGGATGGGCAAGTTTGCCAAATCACACCAACTTAACACATTTATCCCTGTATTCATCAGCTTTTTACAGATGGGACAAATTTTCTGACATCTACAGTTTAAAGGAGTGAAGTTTAATTTGGCTTATAGTTACAGAGGCTTTGGTCCATGATCCACTGGGTCAATGACAGAAAGATCATAGTAGAAGAGCACAATGTAGTAGACCTGGTCATTTCATGATGACCAGGAAGCAGACCACAGAGGGAAAGTGCTAGAGAGGAAGAGGTCAGGGACTAGCTATCCTTTCCAAAATTATCCCTCCATGACCTACCCAGACACGCTGAGAAGTGGGCTCTATTGAGGCCTATGCAGTGCTCAAGCCAGTCAAGTTAAAAATTAAGATGAACTATCATGAGCCAGGTATAGTGATACACATCTGTAATCCCAACATCTGGGATACTAAGGTAGAATGATTTCAAGTTTGAAGCAGTTTGAGCTTTGTAGAGAGCTCAAGGTCAGCCTGGACTACATAGAAAGACCCTGTCTCAAAAAAACAACAAAAAAAATAGCCACCACAATTTCTCATGCATAATAATGCTCCACGTAAACTAGCAAAACAGTCTTTGTGCAACATACTCAGTCTGGAACACAGCTGAATAGAAGCACTATCTCATTCTATGTTCCCACAGGGGGAAAAAAAGATACACACATTGCTTCTAATGTTCAGAAGTCATTGGGAAGAGTAAGTCACAAGGCAAAGCTTATTTTCCAAAGGATGGTACAGAAAAATCATTCTACCATGTACCTGCAGGTAGAAAACTGGAATATTCATCACTGGACAGTCATAATGGCTACAAAACCCAGAAATGCATAAAAAATGGTCAAGAGGTTACAGGAGTACAGATTCCTTAACAATACCCCAGAGGAAGTGTAAAATAAATGGAATCGCCTTTTATTTTATATCATACCTCTCCACAGAGTTTACCTATTTCCATTAACAAGGTATTAAATAGTATAAAATATTTAGTATTCCATATACCAACAACTTAAAATATTCAAATAAGTAAATAAATGAGCCACAGAAGAAAATCTTATATTTCAAGAAAAATCATGAATATCTTTTTCCTTCTGTGGGTCTCCTTACTTATAGGTCATTTTGGTCAAATCTAAAACAGCTCCCCAAATCTCATGTATCTGAAAGATGATTGTATTGTGGGGTAATTAAGATGACTTGTGTCCCAGCAATGAGAAAATTAATTAATCAATGAACAACTACTCTAGGTGACAGAGATGGGTTCTCACCTGCCAATGTAGAATAAGAGATGCTCAGTAGTAAAAACAGGTAAACTTTTTGGCGAGATAAAACATAAAATAAAATCTAGAAATCTAATCAGGGAGTCCAAAAGTGAGATATACTATTGACAATGCCACTACCAAAAGAAACTTGGCCATGTTCTTCATAAGCAGAATTTTTGCATAGATGCATTTGACTTGACTATTCTGATGCAGTTATCTTACTCAGAGAGACATAAATAACTATCTGAATACAATCACTTTGACACAGTCTTATCAAAATTGCAAAGGCAGAGTGTAATAATGTTTCATTGTTGATAATGTATGGAATAGACATTTCTAGTGTCTGTCTTACCTCATTGTAGAAAAACAGATCAAAATGAAAACACTTTTCCTGATTATTATCACTACTATTTGTTTAAGAGTAGGAAATCTTATCAGAGAAAAGGAACAACGAATAGCAATGAAGGAATTGGGAATAGGAATAGCTCCTGAGAGACAGGAGAGATCCCAAATGGGATGCCAATGAGCCTACCACCTCTTAAAGGAAGTTTTATAGAAAAAATCATGAGGCAGGTACAATGTGGGTCAAAATTATGATCAACCATTAAGATTACAAGTATAGATACTCTTATGGTTTGTGTCTGGATGTCCCCCTAAAGCCTCGTGCAGCCAAGGACTGTAGACTTTTTCAAAGGTAGGTGAATCTAGAGTTTGTGATTCATTCATAGTGTGATGCTGGGATTAAGGGTGCTGGAGTTAAGAGTGAGTGATTTCTGGATCAGTCCACTTACTGAATTGGCACTGCCCTAATCCCAGCAGTCTGGGTAAGATAAAAGGGACAGAAAGAAGCTGTTTCTCCCTTTTGCTCTTGCTGTCTTCTGCCACCCCAGCCACCAAAAACTGTTGCCCCTCTGCCATATGCCTTGAAGCCAGCCAATTATGGACTGAAACCTCTATAAATTGTAAGCTAAATAAGCCTTTCTTTCCTTAACTTTGGGTGCTGTGTATTTCATCTCAGCAACTAGAGAGAAATAACCAAGATTGTTGCTTAGGCAATATTGATCTAATGGCAGCAAGAGTATATGACTGATACCATTAATCTTGGTTGATAATCTATAGTCTTAGTCTTGTCTTTAATATTAGCAATCTTAGCCTTAGTCTTAGTGCTTTTAGTCTTAGTCTTAGAAGGTGAGAGAGACAGATAATATACCTAAACTCTATTATCAAATAATTTATAAAATATTATCCTTGTTCTTAATATCATTCTTTAATGTCAGTTCTTCTCTTGTAGGTTCAATACCACATTTATACACTCTCTATAGTCTGTATCTCAGGGTCTTTCCAGTCCTTGCTCTTCTTCATTCACACTCACTAAAAATGATTCATAATACTTTTTCATTATCTATGTAAACTCATGCTTTGTTTCCATTGCAAATTTAGCAATATATTATTAATAATTGATACTTTTAAAGTATTGGGCCAAAGATTGATAGAATAATTTCACAATGAATCTACCAGGCTATTGAAAGCCACTCTTCTTAGATGTTAAAGGAAAGCTGTGATCTGTTTTCCTGTTATCATCATTTTTGTATTCTCCTTCTGAAGTCAAGGTTTTTCTATCACTTCTAATTCTAAAATTACCAGCTGGCCTTTTCCTCTTTTGCAATGTTTGTTTGTGTCCTTTGCCTCTTTCACAATAGGTATTGTAACTTTCAAATGAAAATGTTTCTTTCTAAACTGTGTGATGGATAGATGCCTTCAACTAGAGATCATTTATTATCATTATTCACTGAATTATTATGAAGTGACTTAATGTTATGTGGAGATAATGGAGCTTAGCTGTATCCTTGATCCTTTATGGATGTGTGTCTTATGAGTATGTATATTGGCTGCTAATAGATGAAAAGATGTGTAGCTAGTATGACCTTTCAACCAATTTTAAATTGGATATAGTCCTTCAATTTTATTTTCTTCTTAGACCTTAAATGCACATTGCAGTTGATATTAAAATATAGCATTTTTGCTCTTTAGAGTATCTAAGAGAGCATGGGGTGGTGCTCAGAGGTAAACATCAGAAATATACATTTCAAAACATTTTCTAATAATTAACAATAGTATTAAAAATAAAAGCAACATCAAATTTTCTAATAATTAACAATAGTGTTAAAAATAAAAGCAACATCATCAGTGGGACAAAAACCAGGAATGAAATGCATATTGTCCTTGTGTACACTATTCATTGAGTTATATAAACTGATTTAATGGGTTTGCATTTTCTTGTGCACTAAAACATCTCAGAATCAAAATTTCTCTTTCAAAATGTCAAACTATGATTGATCTTTTCTGTCTACGGTGGCATATCTGAATAACAATCCATTTGTTTCAAACTTCTTAGCTTCAATACGTAATGCACCACGTAAGTATTTGGAGTAGATGAAGAAATGACACAGATTCTGGCCTAAAGAGCTGTTAACAAAAGAAGGCAAAGAAAGTGATTCTGAAATTAGATCTTTAGGCTGGGATTGTGGTTTTGGATTTCGGAGAGGGAAATGCTAATTTAACAGATTTTAGTCAAAAATCTGGAAAGACTACCCATTCTTACATATGACTACTCTTTAAAAGAGGAATTTGGGCTCATTTTTCAGAAAAACCTGAAAGCAGAATTTAACCAAGTAAGTTAAAATGAAACTGCCCAACTACATTTTTTGAGAACATAAAGTTTGATCTTCAAAATGTCAAATTTGTACCGAAGACATTCTGTGCTGAGATGTATACATATGTTGAAGTCCACCAAAGAAAAAATGTCTGCTTGTGGCTTCAGACATAGATGGCTGGAGTACATTCTAGCCTTCCAGGCTAGCTGACTTAAAATATAGTTGGCAAGAAGAAAGATTTTATCTTTATCCTATGCCTTCGGCATGTACTTTTTTTTCCTAAATTCTCAGTGAGCAGACTGAAAGAATGAGAACCTCTTTCTTCAAACTCAATGACTAGTAAGCATTCAAATAACTGCCTCAGTGTACCCTCCAATCAGAGGGCAGGCCACCTACTTCATAGGTCAAGTTTCCTTCTCAATTCATGGGCTGAACAAAACATTCTGTTGCACTAAGTAGACGACTATAAATGAATGCTTCAAATGCACATGCCAGGTGTGCTATTTTTTCCAGTGTCCTCTTGTTTTTCACTGTCAGATATATATATATGTATGTATGTATATATATATATATATATATATATATATATATATTTCCTTTATGTGTTGCATAAATAAGGGGTGAATAGAAGGGAATACAAGTGGTAGGCTTTCTGTTTATAATTATAAAAATGAACTCCACAATTAAGATTTGTATGTAATCTTTCCTGTTAAAGACACAAAAATATTGGTTCAGAATGCCCTGTAATACTTTCATTCTCCTAAATGGCTTTATACTATTTTGTTATGTTTGATATTATTGTATGTGAATGTATGCTCAACTATTTCAAAGAAAAGAGACATTATGGTAGCTACTGTTGATATCCAGTTGTCTTGTTGTGAATGCTGTGTTGCTTGCATTGTTCTATTCTGATTTGCTTTGTTCTGTTCTCTTTCATTTTATTCTCTTTAAAATAAAAAAAATTAAAGACACAAAAATATTTAAGTGGGTTGAAACCCAGATATCTGCATCAGAAGAGCGCCTCCTTAGATAAGTATCTAAATAAAGTTCTTCTAAATATGCCAACTCTAGGCAAAATTATAAGTAGATTTGTGTTTTAGCTTTAATGATGTCTTCCTTCCTTGAAATATTAGTTTCTAATTTTATAGATTCTAGCCTGACAGGTAAGTAGTGTTATCCCCCATTCTTCCAGTTTCCACCCTGCAGTTCCAGAAAAAAACCACTAGAATATGTGTAAACCCTGTTCTGATAAAATGTCTCACCCCAAGCCAGGCAGATCCAGCTATAACCTAGGTCCCAGATCCTGGCCTGGAGCTTCCTGCTATACATGCTATGAATGGGTCAGATACCTAGGTCTGACCTTAGTCCCCCTGATATCCCAGGAGGGTTTTGTCCTTCTAGCGAATCTACAGTCTACCCATGCTCTCTACTTTGCTGATTATACAACATTAAGCCTATCATTTGAAGTCATTTCAATTCTTTGAGCAGCAGATCAAGGAATGTTAGGGTGGGATAGGTTTTTAGGATAGAGGAAAAAGAAATGTGTATAGGCATTGAGACAGGGGAAAATGCAATGCACACACTCAAAAATAGGAAGGAACTTTCTTGTGGCAAGCCCAAGGAGGCATGAAGACCGCACAGCTGAGGAATGGGGCCGCGAGCAGGAGCTTAGGCAGAACAGGGCTCAGTGAAGGAAGAATACAGCTTTACACCAACAGTAGAAAGCCACGCAGATAGCTAAGCAGCAGTGGGGCAGAATTTAGTTTTCATTTTGCAAAGAACATTGTGTCTTCAGCATGGAATAGAGATTAGAAAAAGGGTGGATATGAAAAGACAGGACAATAGGGGAGATAAGAGGTAAATGTCACCAAGATAACCCAAGATGGCAGTGAAGAGGAATGAAATGAGCGTGTTCCGGAGCTATTTCAGAGAAGGAGGCTTTAGTACACCCTCCACACAGCTGCAGAAGTTGGAAGATGAATCCTACCCTTCAGGCCTCAGCTGGCTTCGTTCAGTAGCTTCCCAGTGCCTTTGGGATAGAATCTGGATGGAATCAACATCCCTCAGAGCTTCTCCTTATCCCCAACTCCAGCCCCAGGCTCTCTCTTTCTTCCCATCTCAGGCGTTTTTCACCTTCTTGTCCCCTGCCTGAAGCATCCTTCTGGCAGCTTCCACATGGAAAGCTCCTCATTTTTTAAACTTGAATTTAACTGTTTCCACCTCAGAGCAGATCTCCTGCTCCACTCAATCAAAGTATTTACTGCATTGCTATCCGCTTCAGCACCTCACTGGTTCCTTTCCTAGGCCTTAAAGGCATTTTTCATTGCTTGTCTGTTTTCCATTTACTACCCTTTCATTTGTCATGAGGACGGCAAGGTCCACGGGAGCAGGAACCCATCTACTTTGCTTATCTAGCACAGTGCCAGCCCTGGCAGGTACAAATCCACAATAAATACTTACGGACAGTGTGACAAGTTCCTGGTTTCAGGCAGACACTGTAGACTGAGTGATGGCGACCTTCTCTAAGGACCAGGTTTGGTGGGAAATAATACTTCAGCTCCAGAAGCTATGTGTCAGTCTTATCATTATTTCCCCTTTCTTTTTTCACTATGGCCCTGAGACTTTTTTTTAAAGAAAGTACTAACTTAAAGCTGTTGATCTAAAAACTGCAAAGCAGTGTGCACAGTTTCCTAAATTGTCTTTTTCCTGTGTTATTTTTCATTGTGTTAATCCATAATTTATTGCAATTTCTTAAAAGTTGTCAACACAACAATAAATTACCTTATTTAACCAAATGTCCAAAATAGCAGAACAAATTAAATTTCATTTTTATTATTGAGATTTTTTTAATTACCAAAATATACACCCTTTTCAATATTACATATATATGTATATATAACTCTACATTTATATAATCTTTAATTAGTATTATTTTCTTTCACAATTTTTTTTTTTTTTTTTGTACCAGGGATTGAACTCATGACCTTGTGCTTACCAGGCAGGCACTTGTGCTGCTGAGCTATATTCCTGGCCCTCTGTAGCAATTTTTATTTGCAATCTAACCTTAAATGACTGATCTTTGTCATTGTCCATAGACTCAGAAAATTACATAATCCCTATATTCTGAATCAGGAAACTGAAGTAGAGAGTGATTACCTTTGCCAACAAAGAGCGGCTTTATGGCTGACTCAGTTTCAAATTCAGAGTGCATTCCAGGCTTTCCAAACTCTGCTAATGAACTGTACACTGTTTTCATTTCTGTTTGCTTATGTGAGTATTCACCAAGCTACCAGCACCATATAGATCAGTATCCAAGCTATAAAGGCTTTTTGAATTGCTAACACTAGACATAGTTCAGGCTTTAAGTACCAGGAAGCAACTGGGAACAGCTGTTTTTGAATCAAACATAAATCTAAGCAATGCTGCAATATAGCAAAAGGGGAAAAAAAGGCCTTGTCTCATTAAATGGCTAAAAGGAGAGTGTATCTGATAGTAAAATCTTGGCAGAACATAAAATACCTGTTTACTGCCAAATTCTAGTCACACAACATTAAGGCTACCTATTTAAGCACAGAGCGCTGGCTTCTCATCATATATAATTCAATCAAGGAGTGACTCTTGGTTGCCTTTAGAGTGGGTAAAAACACTATTGCCAAGATAATGAGGACCCAACCTCCTAGGGATTTGTAGATAAAAATTAATCCCTTACATTGTACCCAGAAGCAAGTCAGTGACTATTACAGACTAGCCAGCAAAGGCATAACCAACCTCTTGGAGCCACGACATTTGAATAATTTTCTGGGGTTGCTCCTTGATAGAGCACACAGTCAAAGCCCCATCTGGTCAATAGCAACAGGAACTATCCAGGCAGAGTCTGTTTATTTTTCCTCTATCCTTTGTTATGACCCCTCTCCAAATATTCTAGATGGGTGTCCCGAGTTAGTTAGAGGTGACCATCTCATCCCTAGTCTAAAGGTATTTTTAAAAATAAACAAATAAATAAATGTATTTATTTATTTATTTTTACTTTACACAGCCAAATGGTAATTTCAAGAAAAATTCTGGGGAAAAATATCCCTCGGGGGTATTTTTAATCAAGTAACACATATTTCCCATATAAATGTTGCATAGGGACTGCCATGAAAATAACCCATTAAGTAAAATATTCCAAAATCGAATCTAATAAAGCTGGGTAGAAAAATCCATTCCTCTGCTTTGGAGAGGAATGTATAATAAAACTAGGGAAATAGCTACACGCCTTCACAGAAAAGCAGAGAGTAAGAAATGGGAAAATAAAAGGGAGATAGCATTCAAACATGGCCACAATTAATAGATCTAGCTTCAAATAGAAGAAAAAAGAAAATCAATTCAGCTAGAAAGATGTCAGGATGGAGCAATTACTCATGGCTAATTACTTTTTAAAAGATGATGACAATAGGTTAGTTTTCACAGATATTGATGAAGGAAAACCTTTGGGGAAATCATTTGCAAAGGTTAGCAAGGATATGAATTATTCTCTGATATGCTGGAATGCAAAGAGGAGGGAAGAATAAGTAAAATACTAGTACATTCTAGTGAAGGTCATCAAGACAACTAAGTTGATACTATAAATTACCATTTTCTAAAATCCAAACCTGTTACCAATATGTCTCACAGTGAATTATTTCCAAGAAAGGATGATTTGTTATGAAATGTTCAGTAACTCACCAGACAAACGGCTTTAAATAACTTTGTTCAGTAGTACACTGTGAAAGGCAAGATTAGATGTGGTTGTTCCACTCATGAACTAAGAATTCTCTTGAAACAATTACTGCAGTACTCTTTAAAGGTGTGCTCCTTCTTCTGGCCTTAGAAAAGTTGGTAGTGTTTAGTGGCATACGCTCAGAGTTCATCCATAAAAACAAAATGGCTTTGTGGTTTTTTACAAGCAGTCCTTCAGTGTAAGTTAATTATAGATTATAGCCTAGACTTGTGATCAAAGGCCATGCATATTTGTAAAAAATGAACAGACTCGGGTATGCCTAACTCATTCATTTTCATCATCAAAGTGCCTGTAAGTCAGACAAAGAGATGGATGTCAAAGAGAACCCTTTCTCTTGCATAGTAAAGCTAGGGGTATTTACATATGCAAGGATGGTAAATCCTGCTCATCAAATCCTGCACAAACTCTCTGCCCAAAATATAAGCAAATGTATATATAATAAATGGATCTGCATATGCACATGTATCCCTATGGACCCATATACTAAGACCACATACTCCCACACACACACTCACACATAAAGACTCACAGAAAACCATTAACAATGGCAGTGTATGCACACTTTGAACAGAAAATACATGTTTATTTGCTTTCATCAAAAGCATGATCAACAAAATAAGACTTAGCCAGCCCTATGCTGTTTAGTCAATTTTTGACTAAAATTTTTGAAATTTTAATCAATTATTCAGTCAACAGGAATTTATTTATTCTGCTTGCTAAAATTATAGATAAAAATTCTACTGAGACTAAGTGGCTCCACTGGGCACTTAGATACTGTTCCTCTCTCTTTTGTTATTTCTAACTAGTGCTGGTTGAAGAACATCTTCAGTGTCCTTCCCACCCAGTTTCAAAGTTCTGTACAGTGATGTACTTACTGTGTTTTGCTTGTTTTGGTTTCGTTTCTGTTTTACCATACTGGAGATTGAAACTTGGACCTTTATACTAACTTTATCCTCCATTCCTTTTTATTTATTTATTTTTTGTTTTTGTTTTTAATTTTGAGACAGTGTCTTGCTTAGTCATCTAACTGCCCAGACTTGACTAGAATCTGTGATTCTCTTGCCTCTGTCTCTTAGAATACTGAAATTATAGGAATGAGCGCCCACACCCAGCTCTTCAGATGCAGTTTTAATTATGCCAATTCTTTTATTTGCAGAGTCTCTTCCTTTCATCACGTTTTTATGTAGCATCTATGGACCTACGCATACCTGTCTACTTCATAGTTATCATAGTTTTTAATACTGCATTTATCAAGCACAACCCAGAAAACCTTTTGTACTGCAGCAACATGTATTATGCCTGTTCAACTCCGGTAGTCCATACTATCAGACTTGAGATTCTCTTACTACCTCATGTGGCTACTGTCCTTTAATAATTATGGTAATTATAAACTACTTGCACTGAGCTAGTATATAACATAGCTTTGTGTTCTTAAAAATGATAGCATCATATCTTCTTGATAGTAGGTGATCAAACAATACATTTTGATTCATGAATGATTGTCCTTAATTGGGCTTAAATATTTCTTCAAATTTTATCTGGGGAACATAGCCTAGAAGTAGTTGGCACTGATATAAGCAATGAGGTGAATATTTTTAATCATCACATACCTGCCAGAATTACACATCATGTCACAATCTATAATTAACCTTAAGTAAATCAATGATATGAAAGATAAAATGTAAAAATTATCTTGTTATCTTGACAAAAATTTGTCTTTATTTGTGTAATTGTTTTAAATTTAGAAATTTGGTGGTGATCGAGCTGGGGATATAGCTCAGTGGCAGAGTGCCTGCCTGGCAAGTACAAGGTCCTGAGTTTGGTTCCCGGTACAAAAGGAAAAAAAAAAACAAACAGAAATTTGATGGTTCTTAAATTAATATCAAAATAATCTCCCACACAGTGTCAAATCAGAATAGAATGAGACTAGAAATCAACAACAAAAGAAACTCCAGAAACTATATGAACACATGGACATTGAATAACACATTATTGAATAATCAGTGGATCACAAAAGAAATCAAGAGACAAATTTAAAAGTTCCTAAAATCAAATGACAGTGGAAGCACAGCATAGCAAAACCTATGTGACACAATGAGAAAAGGTTTAAGAGGGAGATTTATTGCTGTAAACACACATTTTAAGAGCATAGAGCTACCCCAAATAAATAGCCTAATGATGCAACTGAAGCTCCTAGAAAACCAATCTAAATCTGAAACTAGTAAAAGGAAATAAATTATAATGATCAGAAAATAATTAAATGGAAACAAGAAAATACAAAGGATGCATAGCTCAAAAATGTGGTATTTTGAAAGGATAAAGAAGGTTGATAAGCAATCAGCCAAACTTACCAAATGAAGGAAAGAATCCATATTAATGCTATTAGAAATATAATAGCTAAAATCACAGTGGGTATCAATGAAATCCAGAGGATTATAAGAAACTTTTAAAAATTTATATTTGAATAAATTGGAGAATCTAGAAAAATGGATACATTCTTAGATATATATGAATTATCAAAATGGAACCAAGATATAAATAAGAACCCTAAATTGTCCAATAAGAGGTAATGAAATTAAGGTAGTAATAAAAACTCTAAGAAAGTCCCATGACCCAATCGATTCACTGCTGAATACCAAGGAACTTTAGAGAAGATGTAACACCAACTCTCCTCAAATTATTCCATTGAATTGAAAGGGAAAGAGTACTTCCAAATTCATTCCTGGAAGATGGCATTTTCCTGATACGGAAACCAGACTAGGACTTAAGAAAGAAAGAAAAATAGAGGGTAATCTTCTAAGTGAACATAAATACAAAAATCCTCAAAAACATACTGGCAAACAGAATGAAAGCCATCATTAAAGAGATCATATACCATGACCAAGTTGGTTTCTCTCAACGATGCAAGGATGGTTCAACATACACAAAGCAGTGTGCATAATACATTGTATAAACAAAAACAAGCACAAAAATCACATAATTATAGATGCAGAAAAAAACATTGACCAAATCCAACATTTATTCATGATAAAAACACTAATGGAAATAGATAAGAAGGATTTTATCTCAAATACATAAAACACATTTATGAGAAATTCACCGCTGACATCATAACAAATCAGGAAAAAGTGAAAGCTCTTCCTCTGAAATCAGGAATAACACAAATGTCCCCTCTCACCACTCTTGTTGCATTCAGTACTTGGAACTTTAGCCAGAATAGTCAGCAAAAGAAAGAAACAGAGTGATACATACAGGAAAGAGATATGTATTACATATTCTTTGACATAGAAGTCCCAAATAACTCCACCATAATACTCTTAAAAGGAAACAAATTAAGCAAAGTAGGAGGATACAAAAATCAATGCTGCTCTGATACACCAATAATGAGCTCACTGAGAAAAAGATTATCTTAAAAAAAATTAAATACCTAGAAATTAACCTAACCAGGGAAGTGAAACACCTCTATAACAAAATTATATATTCTAAAAAGAAAGACTGAAGAGAACACTAGAAAATGGAAAGACATTTCCTGTAGTCAAAATGGGCATATTTGCAGATATTTAATATAATCCCAATCAAAATGCGAACAACATTCTTCACAGAACTAGAAAATCCAATCCTAACATTTATATAGGAACAGAAGAGGCCCAGAATAGCCAAAGCAATCCTGACAATAAGAGCAAAGCAGGAGGCATCTCCGTCCTGGATTTCAAGATACATTACAAAGCTATGGTGACAAAAATAAATAAATAGTAAATAAATAAATGTTATTGATTAAAAAAAAAACCTGTCCATCAATAAAACAACATATACAATTGAGGAGGCAGAAATAACACCAGGCACGTTCAGCTGTCCGATCTCTGATAAAGGGGCAAAGGACATTTGCTTGAGCAAAGATAACCTCTTTAACAAATGCTGAGAAAACTGTCTATACACATGCACAAGAATGAGTCTAGACCCGTAACTCTCACACTATACTAAAATGATATCAAAATGAATCAAAGGCCTAGACCTAGATAAAAATGGAAATGCTGAATCTGCCAGATGACAAAATTAGTAAAATTCTTGCAGACCTAGGCATAGGCAAGGACCTTCTAAGCAGGCACACCAGAAATAACACCAACAGGGCTGGGGGTTTAGCTCAACAGTGTAAGTGCCTGCCTGGAGCGAGAGGTCTTGAATTCAATCCCCAGTACAAATAAAAAAGAAAAGAAATAAATAACACCAACAATCAGCAAGCAGATTATATCAAGTTTAAAAGCTTCTGCACAACAAAGGAAACAGCAGAGTGAGAAGACAACCTACAGAATGGGAAAGAACAACTGCCAGTTAACCTTCAGATGGAACACTAGTGTCTAGCATACATAAAGAACTAAAAAATAAATAAATAAAAATAATTACACTTCTCAAATAAAGGACTTAAAAATGAACACTTGAATAGACACTTCTTAAAAGAAGTAAAAATGACCAGTGGATGCATTAAAAAAGAAACCAAAACTGCTTAGCATCATTGGCCATTAGAGAAATCCAAGTCAAAACAACACTGAGATTCCACCTTACTCTGAAAAGAATGGCAACCATCAAAACTCAAAATCAAAAAATGCTGGCAATATATGGGAACAAAAAGGAATTGTTCTACATTGTAGTTGGGAATGTATACTAGTACAATCACTATGAAAATCAGTATAAAGATTCATTTAAAAACTAAAAGTAGAAATTCTTTTTGATACAACTGCCACTTCTTTGGATATCTTTGTGATATTACAGTAGTACACGAGCACAGAATACTCGTGTTTATCGCTGAAATATTTATGATAACTAAATAGTGGAAGCAGCCTATATGCCCATTGATAGATGAATGAATGAAGAAAATGTGTATCTACACAATGAAGTACACTGGGCCGTAAAGAAAGACAAATTTAAATCATTTGTAGGAAAATGAATGTACCTGGAGACCATAACACTAAGTGAAATAAACCAGACACAGAAGGGTAAGCATCACATGGCACCTCCTACATGAGAAACCCAAACTACAAACAACTAAAGTGCAAAGTAAAAGACAAATAATAGGAAACAGGAAAGTCAGTTCTGTGGAGATCAGAAGGAGATCTGGGGATTCAGGGAGACAGGAAAGAGGGGAGGAGAAAGGGAAGTATTAAGGATCTAGATATGGTAAATATATGTACTAAATCCCCATGACAAATGTATCCATTATGTGTTACAAACACATAATAATACAAAATAAACTGCAACAAAATAAAAGAAATTTAATCATTAAAACGATGGTTACTACAAGATGATATCTGTTAACTCTTCTGATTTACATACATGAATTGCTTTGCAAGAAAGCTATTAAGGAAGAAATTAAAGACAGAAGCTGAATAAAGGAGATGGCTATGCTAGAATACCTTTTGCCTTTTTGAAAACACACCTAGAAAATGGGAAGAAAAGAGTAAATAAAAAGATGGAGAAAATATCAGACACTAGTTTTCCCAAACCTGAATATAAAGAAACACATGCGCATTTTCAAAGTTTCACCAAAGATTTCTTAAACATCCATTAAACACTTCTTTCTTTGAATGTGTGACTTTTCTGCTAGAGTATTGCTTCATAGCAGGATGTTTTAATTCAGCAAAGAGGAAGAATTTTTCTTTCATAATCCTAACACAATTAAAGTATTAATGGGGTCAAATTGTCATGATTCAGAGGGGATCCAAGAACTGACATTATGCCCTCAACTGTCAGGGAATTCACCACCCCTATTTGTCAGTATGTATTACAAACACGCTCAATATCTTCTGTGAAAATTTCATTATAACCAGCTAAGAGTATTGGTATCAAATACTTGAAAGCATTATGAAGAGTTTGGGCAGCCTCTCTTTTGAAAAAAAGAAATGATTACTTTGATTGTTCTTCGTACAGAATATTTTAAGTTTATGAATGTATTGTATCATGTGTATTTTAACTCAACTTGACTCCCTTTCATAGGCACCCTGAGAGCTCTTAAAAATACAATAAAATCTGAACTAAAATTCTACAAAAACTCAGATAAAAGAAAATTACTATCTGAGAATCCTCTTTAGACAGTGTTGTAGAGACTTTGAAAAGGGACGTTGATGGATTCTTGCAGGCAAGCATTTAAGAAATAATATCGAAGCTGGGTAGAAAAAAATATAAAGCACAAAAAGATGCTGAAGTGTGCCCAGTGTATTCTGCTGATACTTTAAGTTCTACACTGTAGTAATTGGAATGCAATTTCATTACCAGAAGTTTTTACTCAGTCACATAACCTGCATCCTTGTAAGAGAGTGATGGAGACTAAGTGTACCTGTTCTAACCACTACCATCACATCTCCAGGGAGACAGTGTGAGGAAGTTATCAAAGCTGTGAAAGTAGAGAGTGGGAAGGAATTCTCGAGGACACTTGAAACTTTAACATAAATAAATAAAGAACTCTTAAAATTCCACATAAACAATTATGGTGGGGGGTTGTTTTCTCTTTTATTTGTTTTAACACAAAGAACATCCCATTTTTCTTGAAGAATATTATTCATATTTATTACTTCTGTGAAGACCATAGAGGTCAAGTGCCATGCAGTTTAAAGTTGAAATTACCCATGAATACAGATAATTTCTTCTATTGTAAGTTCTTTCAAAATGATTTACACTTGTGCCTCTTTCATAGTTCTGTGTTAGCTTCTAGGCCAGGTACAGTGGTACATGCCTATAATCCTAGCACTTAGGAGGCTGAAGCAGGCAAATCATGAGTTCAAGTCTAACCTGAGGTAAGTGAAACCCTATCTCAAAAATCCAGTGAGAGACAGAGACAGAGACAGAGATGGAGAGAGAGAGAGACAAACAGAGAGATGGAGAGAGATTATAATTCCTGGAGGTATGTGATAAATTACTTAGGCAAGATATAGACATATGTTATATATGATATCAAAATTCCTATCCTCAATATTTGTACTGAGCATTTTCTTTCTCATGGGTTTTCAGTGCAGTGTACTAAGTAGTTTAAGGGCAAAGGGTGATTTTTACCTTGGGTATTTTTTTCCTAGACTTTTTAGTCCCTAGTCTAATTCAGTCAGAGACAGAAAGTCTCCTACTTTATAGTTTCTGTCTAGTGAGGGAAGAGGGAATTCCCTAAATCCACACCACAGCAGTCAAAAGGATGTGTAAGCAAAGACAGCAGCCTAAGTCTCCCTTCTCCAAGCTAGACTTTCAAGATCTGTAAAGTTGCCCTAGAGGCTTAATGGAGTTTTTTAACCCTGACTAGTTTCAGATCCAGTCACAGCTGACCATCCACACCTGATTTGTCCTTCCTACCTTAACTTTCTAAGTGAGATAAGCCAACCAGCCCCAGCCATTACTAGAAGAAGTCCAAAACCATGGAGAGAAATGAGGTGAGGTATAATTTTTCAGAACAAGTGGTTCTGAGTATGTATCGCATACTAAATAGAGTCGATTGTATTTCCTGGCCAGCCTGCACCCAGGCAGCCTAAGACCGATCTTCTGTGAGTAGAAGGGAAGGTGGAGAGCCTCTTTCTTCCCGCAGACGGGCAGAATCCTGTCTAGGGAAGAAAGAGAAGGGGATCAAGACCAGCTCTCTGCACCCCACAACTTTCTGGGGCTACAGCTCATTCCCTCTCCACTTTAAGAGTACTGTAGTATCCCTCTTTCAGTAGCCCTGTTTGGGATTCTACCCTCCACCCACTCTCTTCTCACTGCACTCACTAGCTCTTCTCAGCAAAGCCCAGACAACTGTGGGAGACTTGGGTTTCAAAAGTGCAAAATTTTATACAACTAATAAAAAGAGGATAGATATTCAAATGTAAAATTAGGTATAAAAGTGAAGGTTTATCAAGAACAAGAAAACATAGCACATTCGCGAGTGGGTCACAGCTTGTGCTGCTACTGTCAAGCTCATTCCTCCATCTCCATCTGTCACAACTGGTGTGTGTGATTCCTGCCCTTATTTCCACTCTGTCAATTTCCATTTTCATGTAATTGTACTTTAGAAAATTACCTCTTTTGCTAATAAGGTGCCTGGTTAGTTGAGAGATTTCACTGATGCTTATGAGTCTTTTGTGAAATATTTCATCAAGCTTTTGCATATTCTGGTTGATAGCGAAAAGAGGAAATGAACACAGTTATGGCTGGCACGATAATAAAAATACAATAAACATAAAAAAGCTTTGGACAAATGTTTAGCATCTTTTTCTATGCCTTTGTTTTGTTTTACGTACATTTCTTTATCATGACCATGCTTAAAACAATAAATCTTATTTTAGTATCCTCACCACTACTCTTTTTAATGCACGGAGGTTTCGAAGATAGACAAAATAGAGACTACAAATTACTCTCAGTAGTTAACATTCAGTTGCACTGATGAAATTACAGGGAAGGGTTCATTTTCTGGTGCCGTCTTTGGATTTTGTGAAATTCAGGTTACTGGCTTACTCAGTAATTTGGTAATTTGCAATAGGTTTTCCCATCATTAGTGCAAATTAGCAAGGTTTAGCTATAATGTGAATATTAATATCTTCATTTAGAATCACTCCACGTGCCCTCTTCTGGTTTCTAAGGACGAGTTGCTTTTTTAAACCTCAGGGAAAGGCTAAATGAAACACATGAGTATGATGTTTATGAAAAAGCAGTTGATAACCGATTCATTATTTTTTCATCTTCTATGACTAAAATGTCAGTGGCTTTTGTAATATTGTATTTCAAAAGCTCCAAAGACTAACCGACAGTCTCAAGCACATATTGTACTATATTGGAGGAATATGGGTCCTTGGCTAGAAAGAATGTCCTAATCCAGGCTGAGCAATCACCACTTGATCACACATCTCTCCTGCATCTAAGCTCCTGATGGCAAAGTTTTCATCTTTCATTTGCTGGTTCCAAGTCCTCTGCTTAGCTACACGACCTTGGAACGCACTGGAGAAATGTTGGCCTCTGTCTGTGACCCTTTTAAGAACTTTAATATCTTCTAAAGTTGTCATCATGGCATTCGCTTGTTTTCGTATTTCTCCCTGACAACCATTCTCCCTCAACATCTACTTTCACCACTGAGCTACTCTCTAAGTGCATATAAGAGTCTTCCATTGTTGGTGTCTTTTTTCCTAATAGAAGACACATAGGAATTTTGCCTGTGAATAGGCCAAAGCTACAAACGTACTAATTGTTTCAAGGCACCCCTATCAGAACTGGCAAATAGTCCGCTGCTCTGCCTAAAGCAGGTTTCAGAGAATTACAAAACTTTCTCTCCACTTCTTTCCTAAGTGTGACATTCTTTAAATTTAACACTTGTCATCAATCAGCTTGGAGGCAAGAATGGTCACATGAAATAGTATTTTCATGAGAAATAAAAATAAATTTGCCCAAATGAGACCTCCAAACAAGACAGGGAAATGGATAGTGACATGAAAAATCAAAATTCCTTATTTTCTGAATTTATTTCACCTTTCACTTAAGATTCCACTTAAATAATTTAAACTTTGAATTTGAGTGCATGTTCTGACACATTGCATAAGCAAAATGTGGGCAATAATATTGCTTCATCAGGCTGTAGTAAACACTAGAAAGTAATATGTAAAATATATAGCACAGAGCATGACACATTCTTAAGCCTAATTAGGTAGTGATGTTAAAGAAACAAGCCCAGCCAGGTCCTTGCTGGGGCCCTATTGTTCACTACCAGTAAGATAGTCATTGACAAGGTTTTGGCTCCTATACAGGAAGGATTCTGACCACAAGCAACACGGTGTTCAAGAGACAGAGGAACAAGCTGTCTCAGTTCTTCAGGAAGTCCAAGACCCAAGAAACAAGATGATTATTCATACTGAGTCCAAAAGCAATGATTTTATGGTTGGGATAGAGATGAAAATCAAGAAGAATGGGGAGCAGCTATTTGCTAACCCAGATGTCAAATCCAAGCTCCAATTTCCATCTCAGCCCTGCCAGCCAGCGGGTGTGTGCTGAGATGGGCAGGCATACAGGGAACAAAATGGAACAGGGAATATACAAACTAAAAGATAAGAACGCTTTAGCCTATTTGAACTATTTTTAAGAGTTACATAAATAACACCCTAATACCAGCATCTTTGGAAACCACCTGTCGTCAAAGCCTTCCTACCTGAGAGAGCACATTTTCTGAGCAGCGGTTTTGTGTCCTGAAAATCAGGTATCTGTTACCCTAAGTCCCACTCCCTGCTGTGCAGAGGCAGCCATCAGATCCAGTAGCTGTGTATGCTTGAACTGTGCAGGAGTATAACCCTGGGGGCGCAGCGGGTCTCTGTCAAGCTGCCCCCCAGGACCACCTCAGTGTGCTTTCTCCAGCTGCATTCAGGCTGTCAGTAGCCTTTACCGGGCTAATGAAGAGCTCATTCTCAGGGGCGGAGGCAGTTATGGGAACCCGTATGGGGCTCTTCCCTTCTCTTCATGAATGTGTAAGGACTTCTCCCAGGTAGCTAAAGCTCCTTCTCCCCACCCTGTCGCTTATATTACATTTCAAACTTCCATACAGCTACCATCCTGCTGCATCTGTAAGTTTGCTTTTTTATTTTCAAAAGCCAAACAGGAAAAAAAAAAAAGAGAGAGAAATGATACATAATTTCAAAAAAGAAAAAAAAGTAGGGAATTAACACTAGTTAATATATTTCATTTCACATTGTTATCTCAGAACTAGTTCAGGTTACAAAATCTAGATACAAAAGTGATCAATCCAACAAGGACAGCTTTTTAATACATTAGCAGAACATGAGACTCTTCATGCCTGTTTCTAGACTTCCCTGAGCTTTTTCCTCCCAAGTTATCGCATACTTTCTGCTGGTCAGTGTGTACCCACTTCAAAACTTCATTTCCAGTGTAGGGGTTAAGGCCTTAGTGTAGGAAAGAAAATAAATAAATAAAGACAGAGAGGGAAGTGGAAGTGTGAGCCTCATAAAAAGGGAAAATCACAACAGATTGCAATGAAGCTAAACTGTCTATTCATTCGAATCAAATGCTATAAATTTCTAAGCATAATGTTTGACAGTAAACTGTCATCAAAGCAACAGACTCATTATAAAAATGCTAAGGGTATATAAATCTCATTGACTGCTTATCATTAACTGCACAGGGTGCTGATAGGAAATGCCTGACTATAATTTATATTTCGCTAATAAGGTCCACTTTAGAGTATAGCTGTCAAATCTATTACTCACCTTTCCCCAGTTTTATAGTTGTTCTGGACAGCACTGAAATTGAATGTTAAAAACGTAGTTTCAAGCATTATCTTTTTTCTAATATCTCATCCCTGCATACTGGAGCATGCTTCACCTTTAATCAGAACTCAACAGCCAGATTGTTTTCTTTCTTTTTTTCTTTTTTTTTGAAAATAAACCAAGCGAGAAAGACAAAGAAACAGAAAGAGAAACATTCTTTTTTAAAGGCAGGATACAATACAGTATTATTTTCTCATTTGCACAGTTGAAAAGGTCAACACTGATGGTTTTGGAGCACAGTGTTTTGGTGGGTTTGAGGTTCTCTTATCGGGCTGGTGTTTCAGTCACCAGTAAGAAATTTGCCAATAAACTACTACAGTGTGGTAGGCACGAGACCAGGCATTTCCACTTAGGTTGCCTTCTTTATCATTAGAGAAGTTCAAAGGATCCCAAGCAACTCTTTGCAGAATTATTCCATATATTCAGAATCTCTGAACTAATCAGAAAACAAAAAGTGATTGGTCCCAAAGATTGATGTCCAGAGTGGGAATGTGTCCAGGGAGCACAGAAGTAAAAATATCAAGATGAAAAAACAATAGTTATCTACCAGCACACTTCTTGGTCCATACTCCTGTTATACAAAACTCTGACAAAGTTTCAGTAAACTTGGAGAAAAAACGTTTTCTTCTTTTCTGGCATCTAATCAGTGAAGTGATATGCTAACCACCAGTGTACCAATTCTTGCTCGGTGGAGGTTTCCAAAGTGTCAAAGAACAGAAAGGAGAAACTTCCAAAATGTATCAAACCAATATGTTAGGCAAGGATTACCTAAATTAAGGATGATAGAGAGAGTTGAGCTATGTCAAAATACTAAACCAATCAAGAACAGGATCAAAAATACCAAGTCACAGAATTTCTGGGTCAAGACTAGCTCTAAATGAAGGAGTCCCAGTGTGACAGGTCCTGGCAATGAGTTGCTGCCTTAGCCAGTAGGTCTTATCTAGAAATTCCTTCTTTGGATGGCCATATCCCCTCCATCTATTAAAGCAGCAGTACTTATGAAGGATTCCAGGCACAAAGGATTCTGCATTACAAGGATAAAACCATTGGATCACAGCACCCTCTCACTTTCAATGTGCCTGAAACTGCTGCTGTTTCTAAAACCTAATTCCACAGTTCAGAGGAGCAGTGGGAACTATGTTATCTGTGTTAGGTTCAACTGTACCACGGTGTGTCTGGGTTCCCCATTGCCCATCTAGATCATTCAGACCAAATTCAATATGGTAGACGATGAAGAAACAAGTTGTCAATGTTATTGAGGCTTAATGTTAGGGTCCTACTACCACTTCCTTTGAATTCTGCTGTAACTTTCATTTTAGACAATCGCTCTTTAACAAGAAATCTGAGAATACATACCAGATTCCTGTTCTATTGTTTTCACTGATATTTTAAGGATTATTTCCTCTCAAGATCTTTCCATCCTATGAAACCATTTAGCACTCAGTGTGTCACTTCCCATCTGTGCTACAAATCCATATATGCCTTCTTTTAGTCTTCTCTGCAGCCTCTTAGTGATACAAAATCAGCACAATCAGTCAGTTTCAAACATCACTAGATGTTGAACCTGGAGAGAAGTCACTTAACCTCTCCAAGCCTTTTTTCTCATTAGTAAAATGAACATGTAAATCTGATCCAGTGTGCCCCTTCTCAGATGCCTTCAACAGTTCACAAATGGCTAAGCAGTAATCTCAGTTCTTTCCACTTACATTTGATACATTCTCAACGGCACATAGAGTTTTTATAGTTACTCAAGGGAGGTTGCTGCCAGGCTTTTGAACACTGGTAATTGCTAGCCTCCAACTACCACTTGTTACAACCACCATCTTGATGAAAATGTCCTGTAGAGTGTAAAAGCCAAATTCCTTTCCTAGGAATCCAAGGTCTTTCATAATCTAACTGAACCTGCCTACCTGTCCCACCCAGCCCACAGATCCCCCTACAACCACCAAACACATTCTTTAATCACAGGAATATTGAATGAACAACCAGCCATGTTCTCTGTCACCTCCAAGCTGTGATATAATTTGTGCCTTCCAAAGTGTTCCTTTTTTTCTTTATTCTTTTACTTCAAATTTCTAATCATTCTGAAAGTCTTACTTTAAATTTTAGTATGAGTAAAACTTCCCCTCCACTGGCAAGGAAAATTGTGATGCTTTTATACCTATGCTCTTCTTAAACCAAAACACTCAGTTTCCACAATTATCATTTATTTATTTACATGCCTGACAGAGCCCCCTGGATGTTAAACTCCTTGAAGGATTATGATCCTGATCTCAAGTCTAGGATGTGCAGAGTACCCAGCCCATCATAGCTGCTCACTAAGTATTAAAAGAAATGAATGTTACCAATCTCTTTTAAAAACCTTTCAAGAAATTTCAGAAAGAATCAACTCTTACTCAGTTGTGTGGCTATATAAATATGGCACTGATCTCATATAGTTTTTTCTGGCAGAGCTATAATGAGCATAGAATAACAATTTGCTCAAATCGCCCCATATCAAATGTAACTTCGTCAAAAAAACTTATCAAAATTGACCACATTTGTGAAGTCACATAACCCTTCAGAGTCATAGATGATCAAACTGTGTGACTATCTAATTCACATTCATTGGATTCACTGACTCCACTGACAAGGGAGTAGAGGTAAAAAGATGAAGATAGCAATTCAGTGGCCCTGAGGATCAAAAAGAAAAAATTCTGCTTTTTAATGGCTGGCTACATTCCTAATTTCAGCCAGCTATTTCACTGAGGTGAGAGACCATGCACCACAAATCTATCTCCATGAATGAAAAGAAATTTCAATGCATACATATCATGGGTACAGGAGTGGGTGATATGATTTCCTAAACAGAAGTGCATGCATGTGTGTGTGTGTGTGTGTGTGTGTGTGTGTGTGTGTGTATAAATTATATAATTCAATGCTTACAGATAGCATACTATAACCAAAAATATAATCGGAATCAAACCTAGGTGTGACAAGTAGTGCAAGTAGAAGAAATAAGATAATCTTCCTCCTCATTTAAACTCACATTCATATTATCATACACCGATGATAGCACACAATTCAACTCCCAGTGCTGAGATAACAACAGCCCCACAAAGTACTCCTGAATCTTCAGACATGCTAAGCAAAGAAAAAGCAATTGTTATGTTTGCTGATAAATGGTTTAATCAAACCTAACAGATGAGGCAATATATTTTGAGAACATTTTGTTGTTCAGATCATGAGGTCAGTAATTTTCTTTGATACAAACACATTGCAGTATAACTGAGTGTGTACCGTGGGAGTGAGCTAGCGAGGAGGGATGACATAGATTTTCTGCAATAGGTAATGTATTATAACCTATCTAGAAAATACTTTATACTCTTATGTTTCAAAAAATACTAACAAAAGGAGAAAGGCATGAGAATTGATAAATTTCCTGTGATTTTGCTGAAAGAGAATAAAATAGCAATGTAACATTATGCTTCACAGAATAAATAAATAAGTAAAGTAATAAAAGAGTGGAAGTTAAATTTCAATACAGCTTTCACAATTCAATTCATCTTGTACATGGTATGGAGCCAACTTTAGAAAATGTCATTAGAAAAATAATGACTACATAGTAAGATTACTGTCATGTAATTTGTACAATTCAATTCTGCAAAACAGAAGATCTAAGGTTATACTTTAGAAAAGCATGACTTTTCAGGACCAGCTAGCTCTGTATCACAGCCAACAGCCTCCAATGTTTGAAGCTCTGTATCATGTGCTCAGAGAATTTCTTCATGTTTTTGCACAAATCTTTTATACCCTAGAAAATAGACTTTCTAAAGCAATGCTGACTTAACTTTTAGTAAAAAAAAAAAAAAAAAAAAAAAAAAGGAGGAAATTCAGCCTGTGCTCTTGCACCATTGGTATAGGATATTGATGGCCCCTCACATTTATAGAACACTTGTGGTTTTCAGATTACTCTCTCACACTCTTTTTGAACTTCCAACAATTCTTGGATGCACATGGAAAAGTCCTATCTCAATTTACAGATGAATATACTGAGACTCAGAGAAGCTAAGCAGTCAGTCCAAGGTTAACTAGCTTTGGGGAATATCTAGCTAGATTCTCCCCCCAGGTCTTTTAACTCCTTTTCCAGGACTCTTGCCACCATTGCAACTACCAGATGGCCAGTCGTTCAGGTGAGTTTAAACTCCATGAATAATTCCACTGGACTGCCATGAGGATACTGCTAGATGCTCTACCTCCTTGTCTTACATACAACTGATGTGGTCTCAGAGAGCCTTAGCTCATAATCCCTTCTGTAAATTTCTCATCTCTCATTACTATAGTTGCTATGGAGGTCTTGTAACTAAGCATGGCAGAGGCACCAGTCACAAAATCTCAAAAAAAAAGAGAGAGAGAGAGACTTGTGGGATAAATACCTATCCTAGTTTGCCCAGTTATCACAAGGCTGAGTGATTCTCATCATATAAGACTGAAGAATCTCCTAAGAAGTAGGGTTTTAAGTACAGAAACTCATACAGTTCTTTTTCTCTTTCTTTCTTTTTTAATTTGCTCATACAATTCTATACAAACCAGGCCAGTTGGTCACCCTACTTGCAACTGGCAAGATTTCAGTGTAGTGTTTTCAACAAACAAGGATTTAACTCCCCAAAAACATTTGGAATGGTATGTCTTTACTTGTACAGCAATAAAAGCTGGAATCTACCAAGACAAGAACACTTGTCATAAACCAAGTGAAAGTTGATGATGACTCGTATTAAGGCAGTAACTGTGAGGATGTAGAAAAATACACGAATTTTAAAGATCAGTAAAATAAGCAAGTGGATTTACTATAGTTTCTAAAGTAGAGGAAAGAGTCTAGGCTGTCAATACAATACATATGTTTCTGTGCTGAATTTATATTTTTCATTCTGAAAGTGGTTTATACCATGCACACGAATTTCAAATTTTGCATGCATCAGAAATAGGGAAATATTGAGATTCTATGACTATCCCCAGCTATTCTTAAAATATCCAGGCAATATGTAGTTATATGCAGAAATCAAAGCCATGCTACCTTCACAGTCACAATAATATAACATCATCCATTCATCCATCACTGAGCATTTATCATTAACTCCTCAGGGCCAGTGGATAGTCCAGACACTGGGAACGAAAAGAAAGATGAGTGAAACAGAGACTGTGCCCTCAGGGAGTCCACAGCATAGAAGGGGAGACAGGCAGAAAGAAATGTACAATATAATGCGGTCAAGGAGACACAGTTACATGGGAACACATAAAAGGAGCAGTTTAACCATTTGGGGGAAATGCTGGTTCATAAGGGCTTCCAGAGGAGGGCTCTCAGGCCTCGCTTACAGTTGGTTATGCATTTCAACTCATCCCATCTCCTTCTTCCAGCTAATTCTTTACAAAGCTCATTTCTTCTTTATCACAGAATCTTGCACAGCAGGAGCTCAATAAGATGGATGGATGAATAGAGAGATGAACGGTGGATAAAATGAGTGATATGCAAATGGATATTGACCTGACCTCGAAAGACTGAGGAAGAATAGCCATCAATTCATGGACATTACCAGATAAATAGTATTTTGTGGTAAAAAGGATTTATTGAGAAGGTACTAGATTAAATAGGCCATTGGTCCAATTTTGTTTTGTGGAGTTGGACCCTTATCAGTTGATTCTTGGTGTTTAGTATTTACTGAGCCAGATTTTCTCTGTACTTAAGCTACTTCCTGGGAGAAGGTTCAACAGTTCTGGAAACTGCATTAACTCTTTCAAGCCACCAGGGTGCTATTCAGTGAATTACTTTTCACTAATTAAAGATGCTACAACACAAAAGCCCCATGTGCTTGGAAAAAGAGAGCTAATCTCTCTTCTTACTTTTCCCAGCTGCTTATTTCTGATTATCAAAGAGATAGGGTACAAATGTGGGAGGGAGGATTACACAATGACAGTCAGGCCTGGTTTCATATAAGAACCTACAGTATTCTCTCCCTAAAGTCCATGAATTTTTCACATTAGCGAACAAAGATTAGCAGGATCAAGTGACTAAAGCACTAAAACTTTAATCCTCATCCCTGCACAAATTCACTCTGCGGTTTTGTACTTATCTGCTTCAAACTCTTTACTTTCTTTACCCCTCTCTGTGCATCTGCAGAATGATAAGAGCAGTTATGGGCTCTGGACAAGTAATATCTCTAATCTTTTTTTTCTTTTGATATGTGAAAAAAATAGAACTGAGCTTAAACCAGTGTCTGTCTTTTTTGGTGTCCATATACATCCTGAAATCAATTCAGATCCCAGAGAAGTCAGAATTAAAAACAGAAATAGTCTGTCCTCCTCTCCCTTCCCCACCCCTTTAAAACTAGGAATATTCACTTTACATGTGAAAACTCTTTAATTACCCAGGAAATCTCTCTCTCTCTCTCTCTCTCTCTCTCTCTCTCTCTCTCTCTCTCTCTCTCATATATATGACTTACAACAAGCAGTTTTGTCCTTAGTTCATTTAAGCAAAATCATCCCTGGTTTGAGTCAAAACAAATTCAATATACAATTACCTGGTGGGTCAGGGCTCTCCCATTTTATCATTTTTAACTGGCATTTTCTCTATTATTGGTAAGTACTGAGCAGTATAAGTTGTCAAAGCCACATGGCTTCCTGAAACTTAACCTTCCTAAATTGCACGATTCCTCAGAAACAGCTTACCTCCCAACCACTCTCCCCTTGACAAGGGGCAAATAGGGTTAAATTTCAAACTGAGTTATGCAAAAACCAAAAGCAGTCCTATGAAGGAACCAATTAAGCAGAATTTGGGTTTGCAGGATGGATTAGACTTTTTAGAGACAATGCAGCATTCAGTGTCAAAGTGACTGCTCAAAAGCCGTTGAGTAGAGGGAAGGTTTAGATCATGTAGAGCTATGGTTAAAGGGAAAAAAAAGCAATTAAAGCAAGAGAAAGACTTGCATACTGAGCACTCATTATATCAAATGCCAGACATTTTCATGTGCATTATTCATTCATTCTGTCAGTAATTCATTAAAACAGAAATATTTTATGCCCATTTTGCAGATAACAAGGATAGAAAATGTTACAGTAGATTGACCAAGGATAATACAGTTAAAAAGGATAATGCATTCAAACTGAAATCTTCTGAATCTCTGCATGCTCTTTGCATTAACCCATTTTGACAATGGGCTAATGCAAAGAGCATTTGAAAGCAGTTTTCTCTTCTTCTTCTTCTTCTTCTTCTTCTTCTTCTTCTTCTTCTTCTTCTTCTTCTTCTTCTTCTTCTTCTTCTTCTTCTTAGTACCTCACTATGTAATTCAGATTGACCTTTGACTCATTGGGTAGCCCAGGCTGGCCTCAAACTCACAGCAATCCTCCTGCCTCAGCTTCCCAAGTGCTGGGATTACAGGCATGCCCCACCATGCCTGACTAAAAGTAGATTTCTTATAGTTTCCCAGCCTATAAATCCTGAGAAGCCACAGAAGAATATGGAGCATTCAGAATCACCTTTCCTTGTGATTATTCCCTTTATCCTCAGTGTTACTCATCTGCTGTCTGTCTTGTTCCCAGATGGTCTGAGGAAAGCACCTTTCTGGTCTATTCCCACGTAGGCAATGTCCTAACTCCTGCACTTACCTTCTCATGAAGAGATATCCTTCGAAGTCCAATAAGCAACCCAGTCCCTAGCACCTGGAGAATTTGAGAAAACACAAATCAGCTTAGCTACGGCTGCACATTAGCCTCAAAGACAAACTGCTTTTTTCCAATTTTTATGGATGAGCAGAACAAGATTACTGACTGTTCAGTAAGTCAGAGTATCTCAGTGAGCAAATGCAAACCTCAGAGAGCATTAAAATGCAAATACTAATTATTTGCAGACAGCCCAGTAATTTTGCTCTCTCGCTCTCTCTCCATATCTCTGTCTCCCTCTCTCTCCTCTCTCTTTCCTCTCTCTACATCTCTCTCTCCCTCTCTCTTCCTCTCTCCATCTCTCTTGCTCTCTCTCTCTCTCTCACATACACACACACACACACACACACACACCCCACTTTACTATAAAGAAGTTTTTTTCCTGAGAATGGTTTCAGAAACATTTATTGCTCTTACACCATTAAGTATTTCTGTTTTCAGCTGATTTTAGACTATGGACCTGAATGTAAAAACTGGCCACCCATGCCCAACAGATTCATCCCTACTTAGTCAGAACCTTTTGCCTGGGCTCAGGTGAGCCACCATTTAGCACATGCAATTCTGGATCATGGCAGACCACCAAGAGACTTCTGACAGCACCTTGATCTCACCAAGGTTTCTTCCTTCTATCTCATGCATTTTCACAACCTGACTTTACACACAGGATCTTTGGGCCAAACCCAAGTTTGACCCAAATAGAGGTCTGGCTTTGAAGTAACCTCTAAACTTTCGGAATTGCCCAGGGGTGAACTGTCTTTGTTAGGTACATGGGCTCTCAACCACACCTTCTAGCTGATGCTAGAGAGATGAAGTAGGTGGGACTGGCCACATGGATAGGCTTAGGGTGGGGGCTGGCCCACCTAAGAAAGACCAACATTATGATTAGAGGATTGGAGGTTTGGATCGCATGAAAACAGCCTGACATGTGAGGAAGGGAGAAGGATTGAAGTTTGAGTTTAACCAGATGAGCAGCAACTCAATCAATCCTGCCTACCGTATGAAGCCTTCATAAAACCTCTGCACAGGGACACCACGTTCTGATTCCTGGGTTGCCCAAGACTATCCATCTACTCTAAGACCTGGAAGTGTTGTGTTTGGGACCCTCCCAGGTCGAGGTCCTGCCTTCTGTGTCTCCTTGGCTGGTTCTGATTCAGCATCCTTTGATTATAGTAAAACTGAAACTGCCAGTACAGTACTTTCCTATATTCACTGAGTTGTTCTAGCAAATTATCCAGTTTGGAGGGTTCCACAGGGATCCCCACACTGGTAGTCAACTGGACTGGAGTGAAGTCTGAAAGGTAGCTTGTATCAGAACTGTGGAGTGGCTTTGGCAGTTAGGAAGACCTTGCCCTTAAAGTTAAGGCTGGCTGATGAGGTGCAAATTGACTTTCTGAAAGCAATTCAAATCTAGCTCCACAAGTATCTGTCCCTGGCTCTGAATCAAGCCACATTATCTTCCCCCTTTTCAATTCAATTTCACCTAACTCCTTTTACTATGTCATTCCTAGACTCATCTTAAACCCTAAAGATAAAAACCTTTTATTTATAAACAGTACTCCCTCTGTCAAAAAATGAATTGTTTAAGCAACTCAGGAAAAAAAATGCACATCAGAAAAAAATCTGCAGACCATAAACCTATGAGTAGAAGAGAAAGAGGGCTAGAAATGTATAGTGTGAAACCAGGAGAGCAAAGATATCCTTGTGGTCTGGCTCAGTCAGCAGGTTTCATCTTTAACTGCGCTGAAACTCAAACTTGGGATGTTATGCAGTCATTTGTATAATCGCATCTGGAAAACTATCAGAACGGTGTTTTCCAAAGATATTTTTGCAAGTCTTGCAGTTTGTAGGTTAGGGCTTGAGAATATAAAGGAAGGAAGGGAAAGGAAAAAGGAGAAAGGTAAAAGCCAAGAGAAGCTGAGGATCTTCTACATGTCTATTCTATTCTTCTTAAATTTCCAGCTCCAGGTCCCCAACATCCAGGCATTTAGAAGCTGAAATCTTCCCAGTGGAATCCTTTACAACTCTCACTTCACCAGGCAGGCATATGCTTGTTGGTATTACTGTGCAGGCTAGGACTTCTCTCCATGAGACTGAAGCTCTGGTCCCTGTAGACCTATGTGGAACATAGAGATGCATGTCTTGTCTTCTGGGATCTCTGATGTGATGTGTGGTTCCTTTTGGCATTTGTTTGAAGCCTCAGAAATGAGTCTTGTTAGTTACCAGGCTCTCTGAGCTTTAAGGAAAGTGATTCCATGTTTTTGTACATTCTGGGAAATAGTCCTATTGCAATGCCAAGAATACTTTTCAGTCACTCATTGTGACACTGCTCCTCTGATAGCCCCCACTGCTCTGAGGACAGCTTCTTCATGCCTTTTCTTCTCCCTGGACAATCAGGGCAGAGATGTTTCCTGAGCTAAGGGAAGCTTGGAGAGGTAAGGACCCTTGATGTCACCAAAGTATTTGTACTACTTGATTTCCCCTCTTTGTTTTGTGGGAAATAGTCAATTCTCTGCACAAAATGTCAGACTACACTTCCTTATTAAAAAAAAATGAGAGAACAGGGAAATTTAAAAAAAAACAAACTTTGTGAAACATAGACAAAACCTTAAAAGAAAGTCTTGCTATTTTAAAATGACACACGGGATTCTCTAATGCCTCCACTGCCACTACCGCTGCCCCTTTCCAAACCTGACAGAAAAGTCCCTGGGGAGAAGGTCAAAAGACACAGAGTGCAGGTCCAGCCCTCCCCTAATTAGCTGTGTGACCTAGAGCAGGTCACATGAACTCTCCAGCCCTAGGCTTCTCATCTGTGAAACGTACAGATGACCTTTGAGGTCCCTTTCAGCTCTGAGTTTTCATGATAAAGAACACACAAAGGAATACATACTCCCCCGGGGTGTAGGACCAAGGACCAGAAGTCAAACAGGAAAAAGTGAGCAGCAGAGAGGAAGCCCTTCATGTGTGGCCGGGATAGAGAGAAAATCAGATCCTCCCTTTTTTTCATAAGGTATCTCCGTGTCTGAAGTGACCCTTAACACCTCGGCTCCAAGAAATATATTAAATATCTGAGAACTGCTATCATTCTGAGTGATAGAATAACCACTGAGACTAGAGAGGAGGTTAAACTGAGACCAACCTGACTGGTTACGCTGCCCTTGACAGTGCGCTGTTAAACAACCGCCAGAGTAGCACGTCTGACCCAGGGAACAAAGAGCAGCTTTTCACTTAGAGGTGACATAAACCATGATAAACCCAGAGAGGTCATTTCAGTAGCGAGAGGGAAGGTAATTTGAAATGATTGTTCTAAAATTAATTATCCTTCCTCATTTACATTTTAAACTACAATCATCAGATGTTAAATTTTCATGAAATGTTTAATTTGACATGCCAGCTGCATATCAAACTGAAGGCTCCAAAACAAGCTTTGGGAGCTATGACTTAGCTCTAAAATGTTCCCCCAAAGTCTCAAGTACTCAGAGATAGGACTTTTTATTTTTTTCTAGGAGTTAATCTTATCAATATTATTTTAAATTGCCTTTGATTCAAAACCATATAAAAGTTCTACTCATAAAAAATAGAGTAATGAAAAAAAATAGAGTAAAGGTATATTTTCCACATTGCCACTAAATCTCGTATAATTTAGCTATTAAACATTTTTAATTTTATGTGTAACAGCATGAGGTTACAAATAATGATTGCAGTTGTTTTCTATTTTAAAGCAAAAGAACGATAATATAGCATTTCAAAATAAAATAAAACAAGATTAACAATGGTTAATATATTACATATTATTTTCAAATTAGTTGCTCAGATTGCAATATAGGCATGAAAAAATGATCAAACAATGAAAGCACAAACCATTCCTTTTGATAAACTAATAGAGATTAGTATTATAATTATCTGTCTTGTGGATATATATATATCTCTCTATGTATACAATCTTTTCCCTTATTTTCTCCTTTTCCCATTCCAGTTGTTCTTTGCTTTTAAGTAGTTTCTTCCCCTTTCACTTTCACAATATCTATTGTAACTTTTGGATCTTATTTATTCTTTCAGTTTCTTATATTAGTGAGACAATACAATGTTCACACATGCATCTGATTTATTTCACTTATGAGTATGATTTCTCATGCCTTATTTACCAATAAAGGCCTCAAGTTTATCATTTTTATGGCTGAGTAGTATTCCACTGTATAAAAATATCACATCTTATTTTATACATTCCTCGGTTAATGGGTATTTGTGTTATTTCCAAGATCTGTCTATTACAAATTGTGCAACTGGAAACATGGGTGCACATATATCATATCATTGTGGTAAGATTTTTAAGTTCTTCTGGGAAAATAACCAGAAGGGGAATAGCTGAGGCAAATGGGACCTCCAAGCCTAGTTTTTTGAGGGATCTTCGCACTGGTTTCTACAGTACTTGTACCTGTCTACACTCCCACCAACAGTGAAGAAGTATTCCTTTTCCCAACAGCCTCACTAGAATTTGTTATTGGTTGATTTCTTGATGATAACCATTCTTCCAGGAGAGAGGTAGAATCTCAGTGTTGTTTTAATTTGCATTTCTCCAATGATCAATGATGTTGAACATTTTTCATAGATTTATTTGTTATTCATATTTCTTCATCAAAGAAGTACATATTCATCTCAAATACCCATTCTTGGATAGGGTCTTTGAATTTGAGAGCCCAGATTTTTTTAATTCTGTATATGTCTTCTGAGGGACAATTGACTAAAATGTTTTCACATTCTGTGAGTTGTCATTTCACTCTGTTGGTGATTTCTTTGATGTGGAAAACCTTTTTAAAAGATAATATCCAAGTTGTTGATTCCTTTAAGTGTTTCCCATGCAGTTTGGGTTTTGTTCATAAACTTGCTGCTACCTTTGTCTTCAAAATTTCTACCTACCTTGTCTTCCACTAGATTTAATGTTTCTGTTTTAATATTTAGATCTTTGCTCAACTTTGACTTTAGTTTAGTGCATGGTGATAGATATGTCTCTAGTTTTAGTCTTTAGCATGTGGAAGCCATTTTTTCCAGCCCCATTTATTAAAGTGACTTTCTTCCAGTGAACATTTTTGGCCCCTCTGTCAAAGATAAGGTGGTTGAGTGTTTTTGTAGTTGTGTCTGCATCTTCTAATCTGTTCCACTGATCCTCAGGTTTGTTTTGGGGGAGTTGTTTCAGATGTTTTTGTTTTTGTTCATTTGTTTGTTGCCAGAACCATGCTGATTTTGTCACAGTAACTTAGTAGAATAATTTCAAGTCAGAGATTATGATGCCTCCTACCTTGCATTTGGTGTCTGCGTCTATTAAGATTGCCTTTGCCATTCTAGGTCTCTATTATTTCCAAAAAATTTTAGTAATCTTTTCTCTAGATTTGTGAGGTATGCTAATGGAATTTTGATCAGGATTGCATTAAATCTCTGCAACAGTTTGGGGCTATAGTCATTTTTATAGTGTTGGTTCTTCCTACCCATAAGCAAGAGATATCTTTCCATTTTCTGATATCTTCTTTAATCACCTTTTAAAGTAAATTGTAATTTTCAATATATAGATCTTTTGCATCCTTTTAGATTGATTCCTAAGTATTTCACTTTTTCCATTTTGTGGTGAAAGGTGTTATTTCCTTGATTTCTTTCTCTTATTGTTTGTGTAAAATAATGCTATTGATTTTTGAGTGTTGACTTTGTATCCAGCTATACTGATGAATTTTCTTATTAACTCTAGTAGTCTTTTGGTGGAATTTTTGGAGTCTTTTATGTCGAGTATCATATCATCTGCAAAATGATAATTTAGCTTCTTCTTTTTCTATCCTTATTTCTTTTATTTATCTCTCTCATCTAATTACTCTGGCCCACATTTCCAGAACTGTATTGAATAGAAGTGATGATGGGGAACATTCTTGTCTTGTTCCTGCTTTTAGAGTGAAAGCTTTCAATTTTTATCCATTTAGTATGATGTTGAGTGTTGTGTTTGTCATAGATAGCTTTTATCAGATTGACACAGAGACCTTCTATTCTAATTTTCTCTAAGGTTCTTATCATGAATGAGTGTTAGACTTCATCAAAAGCTTTTTCTGCATCTATTAAGATGATTATGTGGTTTTTGTCTTTGGCTCTGTTGATATGGTGTAATACATCTATTGTTTGCATATGCTGAAACGTCCTACATTCCTGGGATAAATCCCACTTGGTCATGGTATATTATCCTCTTGATGATTTTCTATATCTGTTTGCTAGTATTTTATTGAGAATTTTTAAATCTATGTTCATTAAAGACGTTGGCCCCTAGTTCTCTATCTTGATTGGGTCTTTCATTGGTTTTGGTATCATAGTAATACTTGCCTCCAGGAATGAGTTAGGGAGAATTACTTCCCTTTCAATTTCATTAAAGAGTTTGAAGAGTGTTGGCATTAAATCTTCTCAAAATATCTTGTAAAATTCATCCATGAACCCACCAGGACCTGGGCTTTTGTTTGTAAATTTTTAATTGTTTTTTATTCATTAATTGATATTGGTTTATTCAAAATTTTTACATCTTTTTGATTCAGCTTTGGTAATTCATACATTTCTAGGAATCTGTCCAATCCTGTGTTTTTCATCCTATGTGAAAAAAGATTTTCAAAATAGGTATTGATAATCTTCTGATTTTCCAAAGGATCTGTAGTGACTTCATCCTTTTCATTCCTCATTGCATGAATTTGAGCTTTTTCTTTCCTTTTCTTGATAAGGTTGGCTAGGAGTATATCAATTTTGTTTATTCTTTCAAAGAACCAACTGTTCAATTAATTAATTCTTTGTATTATTTTCTTAGTCTCAATTGTATAAATTTCTTCTCTGATCTTTATAATTTCTTCCCTTCTATGAGCTTTTAGCTTGACTTGATCTTTTTTCTGGAAGCTTGAGATGTAGCATTAGATTGTTTATTTGTGCTCATTCTGTTTTCCTGATGTGAGAACTAATTGCTGTAAATTTCCCTCTCAAGACTACTTTTCATTGTGTCTCACAGGTTCTGGTATGTTACTTTTGCATTTTCATTTGATAGTAAATATTGTTCAATTTCTTCTTTGATTTTGTGTATGACTCATTCAAGAAGACGTTACTTAATTTTCATGTATTTATGGAGCTTTCGTGGTTTCTGTTGCCATTAATTTCCAGTTTTATTGCACTATGGTCAGATAATATGCATGGGATAATTTCAGTTCCTTTGCATTTACTTAAGCAAATTCTATAGGATAGTATATGGTGTATTTAAGATAATATCTCATGTGGAGCTGAGAAGAATGTGTATTCTGATGTTAGGTAGAAAATTCTGTAAATGTCTATTAATTCCAAATTAATTCTATTAATTTGTTCACCTGTTTGATTCTGTTCTGTTATTTCTTTGCTGACTTTTTTGTCTAGTTACCTCTTTGTAACAATGGAATACTAATTTTCCCCATTACAATTGTGTTTTTGCTTATTTGATTTTTCATGTCTATTAATATTTATTTGCCTTATATAATTGAGTGTTCTGATATTCAGTGAATATATATTTATGATTACTACCTCTTCCCTTGAATTTTTCCCCTAACAAGTAGGAATGACCTTCTTTATCTCTTTTGATCATTCTTGACTTGAAGTTCACATTATCTACAAACAAAATAGCTACCCCTGCTTTTTTCTGAGTTCCTGTTTTGTGGACTATTATTTTCCATCCTTTGACTTGCAGTCAGTGAGTTTCTTTTTGGGTTAAATGTTTCTTGTACACAGCATATTTGGGTCTTGTTTCTTGATCCATTCTGCCAATCTGTTTCTTTTTACTGATGAATTGAAGTCATTTACATTGATGGTTATAACTGGTACGTATTGGCTTATATTTTCTGTGTTATTTTCCTGTTGTGGGTTCCGTGCTTCTCCTCTTTGTTTAATTGCTTGCCCTGTATGGTGGTTTCTTTCTGTTGTTCTTGAAAGTGTTTTCATTTTTGTCTCTCCCTATAATATCTTTCAGTACTCTTTCCAGGGTTGGCTTGGTGGACATAAATTTCTTCAGTTGTTCATGTTGTGTAGGTCACCTTATTTCCCCATGAATTTTGGAAGATACTTTTGCAGGGTACATCACTCTGGGTTAGAAGTTTTCTTTCAGGATTTCAAATACTTCACTCCAAGTTCTTCTTGACTGTGGGTTTGTGTTGAGAAGTCGTCCGTGATTTTAATGGGCTTTCCTTGATAGGTGATCTCTTTGTTTTCTTTGAAAGTTTTTAATATTCTGTTTTTGTGCTGAATTTCTAGGATCTTGATTAGTATATGTCTGGGTGTAGTTTTATTTTGGTTATGACTGTAGTTCTATATGTCTCACCTATATGCATGTCAGCTTCTATTCCTATGCTTGGGAAATTTTCTGTTAGTATTTCTGCAAATAGTTCTTTTATGTCATTTGTGTTGACTATTTCTTTTTCATTGATACCTATCATTCTTAGACTGCTTTTTTTGCATTGTCTTGGAACTGTTGAATTGTTATTCCACAGTCCCTTGTTAGTTTTAAGAGATCTTTCCTTTCATGGTTGCTAGCCATGATTCTGTCTTTAAGGTCTGAAAGTCTGTCTTCAGTCTTATTTAATCGGTTTTGCCAGATTTCAAAGAAATTTTTAATTTCCTGGATATCTCTTTGAATGTGTTTCATGCATTCTATTTCTTTCTTATATTGTTCATTCAAGGTTTCCATCATTTTCCTGTGGTCCTGTATTTTTTTTGTCTGTGTCTTTTCTATCTATGCTGAGCAACTTCATTAAGGTGTCATTTCTCTTTTATACTTGAGAGATTATTTCTCTTCTGAGTTCCTCTATGGTCTCATGGATTTATTTCTTACTTCACTTACCATCTTTTCAGAAATTTCAAGTGTGTGTCTTCTAAATTCTTCTATGCTGATGTCTCCTGTACTTGCTCTAGATGAGCTGGAGGTCTGATATTGCATTTTGCTTTTTAGTCTTGTCATTTTCACTTCTTGGTTCAAATTTCAGTCTTTTCAGTCTTGCTTGCCTTGCCTGCTCATCTTGTGCGTCTTAATCAGGGTCCTATTCTGGCTAGAATTCACCTAGTTTCCTGATTCCACAGTGTAGGGGAAGGGCCAGTCACTTGAATTCCTCCTGCAGGATTAGTTGAGTGAGTCCTGGATTCTTCCTGGGCTGACTATCCTAGGAATATTGATGTGAACCTACCCTTGGCTTATACTTTTACTGCTGCTTCAGACTTTCCCAGGCCTCTAGACTCACCTGTTCATGGTATGTGCCTCTTCTGGGGCCTTACTATGTCACTGGGGGGCTCACAGCCCTGCCTAGATTCCTTTGGATGCAAGGAGAGATCTCTGGTACTCTCACATACGCTCCTGAGCTCCTCAAGTGGGAAGGAGTGGTCACTGGTGCTCTCACAGGCCCACTGAGGGTCTCCAGATGGGGTGAGGGCTCAAAGATGGGACTGCTGAAAGGTGATTAGATCTCAGAGGGACTATAGTTACCAGCGTTTTCTTCCATTGATGATTCCATCACTGAAAGTGCTTTGGGGAGGTGGGTATGGTCAGAAGTGACAGTCACAGGGGATGTATCCTAGAAGACATATTCTCCTACCCAGCTCCTCTTTCACTCTATTTTTGTCTGCCATGGGTAGAGTAGCCCTGCTCTACCATGCCTTTCTACCATTCTGTATCTGCTATGGATTCAGTCATCCTCTGACTAAATCTGCAACATGATCCAAACCAAACCTCTGCTATTTAAAATTGTATATAAAGGATATTCTGACCCAACAACAGAAAAGCTGAGTAAAACAGAAGTATCTTTTATAGTGTCCTGGTTGTAGTTAAGGACTGTCATAAGTTTTGTGGCTAGTAAAGTAAACCTATCTAGCTTGAACCTGTATTTTTATACATTTTGAAAAAATAACAGAATTCATGGTCATTGAAATATAAAAAAACTTGAAAAGTTAGTATTTTATGTCAAAAAATGCCAAAAACTTTTAAACTTGAAAGGATTATTGAGATCCATCCAATTTCCACTACTCACAGATGGAAAACCAGCTTTGGGAGGCATTTATGCTATGGAAGCTTGTCTCCTTTTCTTCTTGGAGTTTCCAACAAAGTGTTATTCTCTCTTTCTAAGATCACAAACACTATTTCTTAACTTCTTCCACTTGACTTTCACATAGATTCAGCCTAAGGCTTGCATACATCTTAGCAAATATTCTATATCTGAGGTCTTCTCAGATTTTAACAGGGTTTAGTCTTCAGTCCCAAGGTTGGGTGGGAGCTATTTAACAAACAAAACCACTTACTTTGAGCCAGATACTATCCTAGACACTGAGATCAAAGCAGAGATAATAGAAATTTCTGCCCTCTTTCAGAGACAAACACAAAGAAATATAGCCATACTGAAAGAGCAACAGGAACACAGATATGAAAAGGATTAAGTCTGTTCAAGGAATTGGAGAGAGCTTCATCTACAGAACTTAGTATTTTTTATTAATTCAAAGCACCTCTATATTTAATTCCTAACCACTGTAGACAGAAAGGCTGCTTAAAAGACGTGTTGCCTATCTATGCTGTACAAAGCCTTGTGACCTCTTAGAATGTTTAGGTTGAAAAATTAGGAAAAGCTCCCATTCTGCAAAGTAATCCACAGGTAACAGTCACAAGGGTGAATAATGCATGATAGAAGGCTAAGTGTGATGCATTATGTACCTACAAATCTTTCTGCCAATTAATAGCCCTCGCAAAAGTAAAACACACCAAGAACTTTCATTTTATAAACACTTCTCCCTGCTTCCCAGTGATGCAACTTGCCAGGTATCAAAGGTCCTGCCAGCAACAGAGGCACAGCAGACCTAAAAGGAAAAAAACAAAGAGCAAGAATAAAATATGATGTTTCTGTAGGCCAGACAGCACAGCTTTCCCTAGAATCTACATGACTGCTGAGAGGTACTGGAGAACTTTAAAACTCAGTTTGACACCTGCTATTTAAGACTGCAATAAGAAGTCCATTATATTAGTTGTTAACATTCTGAATAATACTTAAAAACAGTAATCTATATATAATTTATCTTCTAATATAGCACTATTATTTCTAGAAAGCTTGCAGCAAGACTAAAATGGCCTTATTCCAACCACCAAAATCAATTCTTTTGTACAAATTTGATATAGGCAGCCTGTGTACCATTTGAAAAAGCTCACTGACCTGTGAAGCCTGGCATTTGCACCATAAAATTTAGACATTATTTGATGAAGTTATTGAACACTGTACTTACCTCGTCTAAGATTTGAAAGCAATTGTATGTAGCCTCCATTTTTTGTCTTTAGAAGGAAATTTTGGATAAGCAATAAATTAAATTGTTTATGCTCTGGAATCAGGGAAATACATAGTCAATCTGCACTATACTTAATGAAAACTATAAGTTAATTGTGAGTGTGATTCTGGAGGTTTATTGCCAAGTTGAAATGATAGAGATTATTTTTAAAAAGCTTTAGAAGTGAAGGGAAAATATGTGCTATAATAACTAAATAGGAGTCTATTTCTTCACAGGTTGCTAATTAAAAGTTTATTTTTATATACTTCAGTGCTAAAATCAGGCAAAATGAGTGACACACATTTTCCTGCTGTGTTAAATGATGATAATAAAATATAGGGATAGCAACCCTTCTTAATAATAGGTTCTACCATAATCCATACATCATTGGATTTCCTGATACTTTTTGCTGCTAAAGTGCAGCCAATCATAGATATTGACTTTTTAACAGTAAAACAAAAGTAATCTAAAAGATGCTTGATTCACTATTCATAAAAAGCAAACCTAGTTGTGGTAATTCAGCAATATCGCACAAGACCACTAAAATACTGATATATATAATAAATTGAGCTATAGGCAAGAGCTGTCCTGCACAGTTTGAATCTCGTCACTGATTTACCTCAGTCCATGAGAGCTCTTAGCATCTAATTCAGCCAATATCATAGATGATGTATGATCACAAGCTCCAAAGGATCTAAACCAGGGCTGGCATGTGTCAAAAGAACCAAACTTTTCGGTGTCATACTAACATTCTTTGTTGAGTAGGAATTATTTTCTTTAAGTTCAATCTAAGTAGCTTAGAAATTTGACAAAACCTCCTAAGCAGACATCTGACAATTTCAATAAATCCTAAGGTTTCAAATCAATTGGTAACTGTAGAAATTTAATTGTACCAATATAATTCATGCCATTTCTGAAATTGTGACTTCAGTTCTGCAAATCTTTATGAGTGACTGATTTTTTAAAAATGTATGTTAGTTGCTAATAGAACTGTCAGTCTTCACTTATCAATTCACAGAAGTACTTTGAGTCTAGTTTCATGCATGTCTCATGGAAGATATGTATATGGTGGGGACAACAGTAACATAACCTCTTTGAAAGTAGAAATAAAGTGATGTTCTGAAACCTAACCTATAAAAGCAGTACACAGATAGTATAATTCTTTATTGTCCCCCTTAGCACATCAGCATACAGAATATCTTTCAGGCCAACAACTCTGGCCCATAACTTTCTAGAAGCTCTTAGTTAGCTGTAGGTACAAACATTAAGTGTTCATAGCCTAGTATCTTAAAGCATAAAAACAGAAGTAACTCTTCCCAACACCAACACCAGGCAGTTGCTAAAAATTTGTCTTTAATGTGGTTTCCCCAGGAAGTGAGATAAACTAAACTGATATGCTTATAGAGTTTCTTTAACATTACATTTATCAATGTATTAATTATAATAGCTCACCATCATTCATTACTTGCTCCGTACAGAATATATTCTAATCACTTTATATCTCATTTAGTCTTTATCATGTACCTGAGCCCTAAGGCATTTATCTATGGTTATAGTTAGTTAACAGAGGATCCAGGATCTGAACCTGAGAATTGTGCATCAAGAATTTGTAGTCTATGTTCTATTCACTATGTTCTTAATAATCTGAGTTTAATCATCAGGGTTTAAGGGAGTTTTGTATGACTGATTAGCCTCCAAACACATGCTCATTTGTGAAGTATGAAGAAGATCATATTTCCAACCCTGAAAAACTACATCAAAACTCAGAATTCTAAAGAACTTCCCAGAGAAATGCCTTCTTGCAGTGAATTGGCACCGTGTGGTCACCAAGAAACATCTTTATTCACTGCCTTTGCTAGGCACCTTTACTTTTAAACCTTGGGGAAATTAACTACATTTCTTGTTTTTTATTGAACTCTCAGTTTGATTATATTCAGATATTTTGTTATTTGAAGTAGAAATTAGAGTCCCATATATCACTGGGAGTTGAAGAAGTTGGGTTCTTTTGTGTGCACTTAATTCAAAAGTTAGTGACTTGGCCTCTTTTTTATGCAAACCAAATCTCCAAACCCTGCTTTGAAGTTTTCCAAATACCATCCAAATTGTGGACTGTTGAAATTATGAACATGATGGAAATTCACAACATGTTACTGTAACTCTGACACATAATACAGGGAAATAAGACTCAGTGTCCTTCTGTTTTTCAGATCATATGTCATCAAAATCTCCTCCCACTATCAATTTTATTTACTTTTTGTTATCTGAATTGAAATTAATTCATCTTTACTCTCTCAAATACTTTGATGGTATATAACCAGGTACTCCTTACATCCTTATTTAATAGTTAAAACCTACACTTCTGAACATACAATATGGCACCATGTTAAATATGTAGTTTTTATCAACTGATACCTATTTTGCATAGGTTGTTCTGTTTTGTTTTGTTTGATCTTTTTGAGACAGGGTCTCACTATACGGTTTAGATTGGCCTTCAGCTCACTTTGTAGCCCAGGTTGGCCTCAAACTCACAGCAATCCTCCTGCCTCAGCTTCCTGAGTGCTGGGACTACAGGCATGCACCACTATGCCCTGTTTGCATAGGTTTTTAATAGGATAATATGCTACTATTTTTTTAAAATATACAGTACTATACTTTAAAATATTGTTTATCCTAGTTTAACATTTCTTAATATATAGGAATGTCCTGTAGAACATTAATTGTACAAAATATTAATAGAGCTAATGCAAAAGAAAAAACATTTCTACAGGCTGTCAGGCACTGTAAACACGTAGTTAATCATGTACCTTTTCACTCATCACTGTGTGACTTTTCAGAGTCTTTAGTTTATTATGTATCATGTATCGCAAGTCTAGTTTTTAAAGAACAATATTACGTATCAGTATTCATGTATGATGCTGGAAACATTTGGAATTTTTTCCAATTCACAGATAAACATTACTGGAGTAAAATATGATTTTAAAATGATTTACTAGAAAACTGAAAAAATAAATACATAAAATTTCTAATTTTTATTATTAGATATTTATGAAGTACTTTATATTTTAGAAAGCATAGGGCTGGGGATTTAGCTCAGTGGCATAAGCACCTGACTGGCAAGTGTTAGGTCATGAATTCAATCCCCAGTACCAAAAAAAAAGAAAGCATAGTAACTGGCATAAAATTATTATTTGAAGTTTCTATTCAAGTCATTAGTGCTCATTTTCAGTTTTTGCAAGAAACACATATGCAAGAAACAGACTTGGGGCTGCCATGAGTTCAGAGTCTATGTTTAGAAGAGGCCTGGGTATGGCATTTGCCATGTATATTTTATGACAAATCTTGGATTTCCAAATGACACAATGACTATACTATTCAAGGAAACATATTGGAAAGTGATGCTTCATTTTCAAAACCTGTTTTATTGCATTTCCAAGTTTAATTGCAGTAAGAGGAAAATCACATGAATTAGTTGTCAAAGTATAAGTTTGAATTGTGCTTCTTTAAGTAAGTGGGGAACAAAGGTTCAAGTAAAAAGCATGTAGTATTAGTGGTTGTGCTTGGTGAGCAAAGGTATAGAGAATGCAGTGTTAGGAAAGAATGGGAGATGGCCACTGGTCATTGTTCTTTATTGACACCTGCTAAGCCCAAAGTTAAAACTAGTAAGACCAAGAGAGAAATGTGCAGCACCTACTTGTATCTGAGTTTATTTAAATAAATTTCCACTGTAAAGACAGAGATTTTCTTCCACCCAAGAGGGAGCTTTCTGTGCAAACCCACAGAAGTTATGCAAATTTCAACTAACCTGACAATAATTTTTTCTCTAATCATCTTGGACCAATCAATCACATCATTAATTAACTACTCTATACCTAATAATGTGTCAATTTCTGTGACTTTTCAGATTCTGAACCTGTTTTGCAATATAAAAGTCAAATGAAAGGTTTCTTAAAAGCTGTTGGTGTTTTGCCTAAGGTTCTTTTCCTTGTCAGAAAGGCTAAATTATAAAAGCATAAACACAGTTTTAAGATATGTGTCCTTGTCAAGGAAAAAAGATTAATTGTGAAGTTCATCTCAAAGTTTTAGCTGGTGGAAGAGTTCCAGAAAACAAAAGGAAATAAATTCTGTTGACTTTGTACTTTGACATCATTTTTAAAATCCAACCTAAATTACTTGAATATAGTGTCATGTGCTACACAAATGAATCCTTCTCATATCAAAATGGTTTTATCAGAACCTAAAAGTATAGAAATCATGTTTGTAGTTGCCTCTGTTTTGGAACAGTGGTTTTTTTTAAAGGTATGAACTTATATACAAATAGCCTTTGAATAATATTAATTATAACAATTGTGGTATGTGCCATATACAATAGATGAAATGAATTATTCAGCTTTAGAATCTTTAAAAGGAGAAAACATTCTTGTAAACTACATGAATGAATCTCAGACAGGTGTAGTACTGAAAATTATCATTTATTACCCTTTTGCTAAAGAAGCCTTAATAGGCTAAAAATGCAGAGCCAATAGGGTAGTCAGAAGGAAAAAAAAAAAAAAGATTACTATTGAGACCATCTCCACTTACCCAGAGAACTCATAAGTGAAATGTTGTTGCTTTCAGCTGACCTTTTCTCTCTTTTTCCTTTTGCTAATGTCCTATTTTAACACCTAAAAAGGTCATTGTTTTACTGCAGTCAGACACAAGAGAATTAATAATGGTGATGGAGTTTGTTACCATCCCTATGGAGTCAAACTAAGCCACAAGTTGCTTGACATTATAACGTAAGCCGTGCAAGCGCTGTAGACAGGTGTTACAAGTGGTGTCACTTGAGAAGTAGCAAACCAGCCATTCAGTTCTCTAAATATCTCTCCCACTAAATCCAGTAGTACCTGAAAAGACTTTAAATTACTATTTAAATTAAGATCCAGTGTTTTCATAGTATCAGTATCTTCATGCTATCCCTGAATGGGGTTCGTCTGTTTAGATATGTAAACTGGGTGCAAAAGCATGGATTACAGAAGATATAGGAATGAAAAGGAAGGAGATGAGAAATCTGATATCCAGTGGACACTGTTGTGAGAGAAAGAACAAAGATAAAAGAAGCCCCTGCAGGCACTGAGGTCATCTTAGGGTGTGGTAGTATTATAGGCAGCTAAATTAGAACTGAATATACAGTTAGAAATGGACTGGGCTCTCAAGGAAGTAAGCAGAAAAAATAAAGATGCCAGCATTGTAGCTGAAGGTGGCTCTGAAGACCAAGCCTCAAGATAAAGATGCAACGGTCAGAGCTTCACCTCTCCTTAAGGGAAAAGTAGCAACTTGGAATTAAACTATAATTGGTATCACCTGGTCCAGTAGAGTCCCAGATAGATATCCATCACCAGATGGGTGACCAGAGCATCAGAGGAATCCCTTCCCAAAATACCTTGGTTTTTTCCACATATCCTTGCTACCTGGCCTGCTTCCCTGCTGGATCAGTATTAACTAACCAGCTATACTTGTAGTCATCTCATTGGTTAACTGTAGTTTGACCCATGTTGTATTCACCTCATGATTTTGCTCTATCAGACATTCTTAGAGAGATGACTGCAGTGGCGACCCACTTTCAAATCCCCTTCTGTGTCTCAGGAGCTGTTGCTCAAAAACTCCTCCCTACTTTTAACTTCCATCTGTTCCTTAGAATTCACTCTTCAATTTCAGGGGACATGAACTTCGTATATCTGACATCTAGCAGGTTGGGAGTTTATATTTTCCCCAATATCAATAGGACTCCAAAATAAGATGCATCCACAGGTAACTTTTCCTAGAGATCATTTAAGTGAATGCTTAAACTCTGCTACTGATACAGAGTAACAAAATTCCCGACCTACTAGATGTCCAGTATGAGCTCATGTTCTCTAGAATCAAAGAAAGAATTTTAGGAACAATGGAGAATCAGAGCAGAATATATTTATTGAGAGAAAAAAAGCTTCTGTCTGAGAGATGGAAGGGGCACCAAGTGGGCTGTCAAAGACTGTTCTGGGGACTTCTATAGAATACAACCACAAAGTGAGGCAGGTCTGAGGTTGGGAAAGCGTGGGAACTCACAAGGTGAGCATGAGGTGGGTTAGATCTATGGTCTACCAGTAAGATGAATTGCTCAGGTAAAATTGATTAAATTAAGGACAAATGGGGCAATGTGTCACATAGCAAGCGGACCTGAACAAAATGCATTGACGTTCAAAATAGGTAGCATAGTTTCTACTCAAGAAGTAAGGAAACCTAAGTGTAAAATAATAAGTACAATTGGTATCTAGAGTTAAAATAAGAACTTTTGGCCTCTGTTATCTCTGCTTGTTCCACTAAATAAAATTTCGAGTCTTTGATATACTATGCAATGCTGTGAAGCCACTTATGGAAGAGTGGGTCAGGACCTGATAGCTTTAAAATTCTATAAAGGGCATTAACTGGGTCATCATGGAGTGAAACTTATCACTGTCTTGTAACAGGATGCATTAATAAAGTCTCACATGTATTAGGTACTAAATATTCATTTGTTAAGTCTTTGAGTATGTAAAAGAGAAGCTGTTAAAAAAAGAATCAGGGAAGAACATGAAAAAAACATGGAACTTAGTGAGATTCTAAAGAAAAATTTATAAAAACTGGAGCTCTTACTCCGAATATATTATATAAAATATACCTGAATATATTGTATAAAATGTATGCTGCAGTGCCGAGTTCCTCCCTACCATGGATTTCAACTATGCTGTCACTGAACAGCTATGTGCAAGTGAAAACTCACACTATCAGGATGTGCCTACCTCATGCCTGCATAGCTCACCACTCCGCTTTCTGTCTCAGCACCTTTTCTGATGCTGCCAAGTCCCTGTACACAAACACATAGTCTCTCTCTCTCTCACTCTCTCTCTCTCTCTCTCTCTCTCTCTCTCTCTCTCTCTCTCTCTGATACACACACACACACACACACACACACACACTGTGTGCATACACACAGACATTTCAGAAATGTCCCTAATCGCTTCTCTTTCAGGAGACAAGTTTGAAAGAAATTCTGCTACCAAGGAGGTGAGGCAGAATTAAGAATCAAGTCCCTATTCTCTATAGCAATGACTTAGAAAAAAAAACTCCCTTCTGGGAATTTCTTTCATTTTCTTTTTCTCTATCCCCACTCCTTCATGCCTATGTCCTAGGACCAGTACCCAAGTCCACTAGCCCTAAGTCAAAGAAATTAAATTCATCTAAGATAACACTTTCAACATTTGATTAGGACTCAAAGCTTGGCAAAAAAAAACATACATAAGGAAATAAACCAGTAGAATTATGTGGTAGGTTAACAAAGGAAGCATGAAAGATCACAACTAAGACAGGTCCTTGGCTGATAAGAACCACCAAGAACATGTGTTAATACATCATACCATGTCCATACCACTTGGTACACAGCTAGTGCTCTGAGCTTCCAGGGGTTCACTTCCTGTCAACAAGGTTCCCTCATCCTCTCTGGATCCCTCAGGCTGTCTCACAGCCCAACAACCAAAGTAATGATGTCAGGGGCTCCCAAAACTTCTCTCTACTGCTGCAACTATTTTAAGACATGTTGTGCTTTATTTAAATGTCCCCCCAAACCTCATGCAGTCATGGGGGCAGCTGAATCTAGCATTTGTGATTGGTTTTTTGTCTAGCACTGGGATTGATGGTGTAAGTGCTGCACCCACCAAAGGGCAGGGAGTCCACATACAGTATAAGGGAGGGAAAGAGACATGCTTAGCCTCTTTTGCCTTATTTTGCCCAGTTCATTTTTGCTGCTTGCAGGTGCCATGAATGGCTATCCCTCAGCCATGCCACCCTGCTTTGGAGCCAGCTGAGTATGGACTGAAACCTCCAAAAAACTGTAAGCTAAATAAAACTTTCCTTCCCTAATTTTTGGCACCAGGTATTTTGTCTCAGCAACAAGAGAAAAGTAACAAAAACAGAATTTAGTACCAGTGGAGTGGGATTGTTGCTGGGACTGTACTTGATCATGTGGTTCAAAAGCCTTTGGGAATGGCTTATGGGAAGAGTTTGGAAAAGTGTGGACTTGTCACCTGAAAAAGTGGAGCTGGAACATCCCAGGGTGTTCTGTGTGGGAGATTCTGGTCAGAGCTCAGAAGACCAGAAAACCAGTAAAGAAAAGGCTTGGGAGGCTTCTTCTGGGAAGAAGAACTGCACTGGTTGTTGGACTCCAGATGATGTATGTTATGGTTTGGGAGAAAATTTGTCTGCATTTTGCTCTTGTCCAGAAACTTTGCCTGACACTGGGATTAAAAGCAGCAGACTGATTAATCTGGCAGAAAAAATTTCAAGGCAATTGAATGTTAAGGTGGTGGCATGGCTATTGTTGGGGGCTTTTAACCAGATTTATGTTATGAATCAAAAACAAAGGGCCCAGAAGGATGATTTAAAACATTGTGAGTTTGGCCAGAAAGCTGTGAACCATAGATAGAGCTGAAATCTCGATTGATGAGAAGGAATAGAAAAATAAAAAAGATGGCCTGTGGGCATCACAGTAAGAGGCAGTAGGTCTCTATCATTTGCAGCTTCCAAACTGCAGAAGTGAAAGATTTTGCTTGGAGGGGAAAGCTACAAAGTGCCCTCTTCCAAGATGGTGGCGGAGGCTACATGAGGTTCCAAAATGGTGGCAACCACAACACATTCAAGAATGGAGGCAATACAGAGAGTCTGTTCCTCACTGTCAAGTTCAGAGTGCCCAGTGATCCAAGTACACAGCCCCTAGAGTCAAGAGAAAGGAAAGCTTGGCTACTTCTCCAGATGGCAGCAGACCTTGGCAGAATCCACTTGGTACTAGTTTTAGACATGTGGAGAATGCACAAGTTTTGAGGATAAGGCAGCTTCTGCCCCAATTTCAGAAGACCTGGGAGGCCAAGCAGGGTGCCCTGAGAGGGCAGTGTGTGATGCTGTGAATGTGAAACCAAAGGTGCAATGGAGAACTCAGAAGTTTGGAAAAGCCAAGAGTTTGGATATGCTAAGGGAAGTTCCAAGGACTGAGAAGAGTGGACCTAAAAGAAAAGCCATGGGAACTAAAACCCCTGGAAGTGCCACGGGGGTGGAGTCACTCAAGTCTTTTGGAGCTCACAACCAAATTGTTTCAGATGTTGAGCATGGAATTCCAGGACTTCATGTTTGCCCTGCTGGCTTTGAGACTTGCTTTGGTCCCATTCCTTTGTACCCTCCTATTTGTACCCTTTGGAATGGTAATTTTTATCTTTTGCTGCTTGATGTTGGAAGTGTTTAACTTTGTTTTCATTTGTACAGGGGGTTACAGCTAAGAGCTTGCCTTAGATGTTGGCAAAAACTTGGGATTTGAACTTACAGTAATTCTGAAACTGTTAGGACTTTAACAACACTTAGAAATGGACTAAATGTCTTCTGCATATAGGATGTACGTGAGTCTTTGGCAGGGCCAGGGGTCCAATGTTGTGGTTTGTCTAAATTTCACCCCAAAGCCTCAAGTAGTCATGGAGGCAGCTGAGTCTGGCGGAGTCTAGCATTTGTGATTGGTTTGTTGTCAGCACTGGGACTGACAGTGAGTGCTGTACCTGCCCAGAGGCAGGGAGCCAGCATACAGTAAGGAAGCAAGGAGCTTAACCTCTTTTGCCCTTTTTTTTTTTTCAATCAGTTCACTCTTGCTACTTGTGGTTGCCATGAATGGCTGCCCCTCAACCATGCCACCCTACCTTGGAGCCAGCTGAGTATGGACCAAAGCCACAAAAAAACTGTATGCTAAATAAAACTTTCCTTCCCTAACTTTGGGCATCAGGTATTTTGTCTCAGCAACAAGAGAAAAGTAACCAAGACAAGACCTTACTGATTATGCCTATACAACACTGATTATTAAATACTTTTAATATCATGCTTTAAAGTATAACAATTAATAAGAAATACATCCAAATTTAAAGTGTGAAGAATCCATCGTCTGTGTAGATATTACTTTTATTTTAGAACTAGATGTGGAACCCAGGTCTATGGTCATTTTAGGTGAGTGCTCTTCTACTGAGCTATATCCCGAAGTTTCTGGGAAGATTTTCCTAAAGAAAAGATACTGAAGTTGGATAAATGTTGTATAGAGAAATAGTTTCTAAGAAAGCCTAAACATGAGAGAAAATACAGACTTTGTAAAAAGCAACATGAATCAATACAGCAAGCAAGGAATGCAAAGGAAAACCAGACGAATTCCTCCTAGGCCACATTAAAAGTTGAAGATTTTCCCAAAGCAATTGGAGAAAGAAAAGCTCCAATCATGAGTATCACTGTGGGTCCTGCCCCAGCCAGCTCAGGTGTAAGACTTGGTGAGGACTGAATGAGTCCCTAAAGAAAATTCTTCCCATGGGCTTTCCATCAACAAAAACAGTGATCACTTACTCTCTGTTTGTTTTCAGTTTTCCAGACACTATTCTGATTAATTTATTAATATTAAATTGTTTAATCCTTACACCATCCTGAAACTTAGCTACTATTATCCTGACTTGATAGAGCAGAGAGAAGTTAAGTAGTTTGGTCATGGCACTAGCAAATGGCAGAGATGGCTCCTGTTTCCTTGTTTTAAACATTAGAGAAATAAATACAATTCCAACTTAAGCACACATAGTCAGAAACCATTCCAAACTGTTTTTCCCAAAGCTAGAGCTAGGTTCCAGTACAGTGTTTCTATGCAGATTAATAATGAGTAACCAGGAACCCAAGAGTCAATTATAGGAGTTTGAGTCTAAAAACACACCATGTTGGGTCAGTGAATCCCTATGCTAGTGATAAGTTTCAACACATCATAAATATCTCATGCACAGAAAATAGAAGAAAACTCAGTGGCCAGCAGTGATTGACATTCTAAAGAACATATCTGGGATTTGGAGAATATGTGTGGAAGAAAAAAAGGTGAAATATTTATAGACCTCAGCGTCTCATTTACCAGTGAATACCCAGGGCAAGACATTCAAACACCCTTAGTGGGTACTAAAAGAGTGGAAAATACAAAATTGTAGGAATCCTGCTTTTCAAATATAGGAAATATGTTTTCGCTCTCCAGAAGTTTAGAAAGCCAAGATAATACCTAGACAACTATTGCATGAGGCTGGATCCAATAAATGTTCTGAGAATGTCCAAACGAAGTTCAGGAACCCTCAGAAAGCAGAATCAGGAAAGGCATGATACAGAACATAAACTTTGACATTGGTCTTGAAAAGAAGTTGGGAATGGAACTATTCTAAGGAAGGAGAAGAGCAGAAGCCAAAGTGAGGAGGTAGAAAAGATAACTATGTAATCAAGGACACACCAAAGAAGTCTACTTGATACAATGTAAAACTATGGAGAAAAGTAAAAAGTACCCATTCATTTAATGTGTTTTTCATCCAGTCACTCCTATATCTCACACACTGTGTTCGGTATTGTGGATAAATATATCAGCTGACATAGACGAGGACATCTCTGCCTTTGTGGAACTTATTTCCAGTATGGATAAAAATAATAAAGATAAAACAAACAAAGTGATTCAGATGAAAAAGAGGATCTGATGACTGGTAAGGAACATTGGATGGAGAGCCTATAACACCTAATTAACATACTTGAACTTCAACCGGCAACAGGTACTCCAAGAGGGATTTGAGGTCAGACATGTAAAAGAAAAAAAAAAAAAAAGAAAGACAAATCAAGCTATATTATGGACAGGTACAAGTTCCCTCGGATAATTTGATCATTGTATATACCTAAAATATACCAATAAACCTCATTAAATTTTTAAAAATGAACTGTGAAAGGAGGGTGATAATAAAATGAACTTTTGAAATCCTTGTTACCAGGGGCTGGGGATTTAGCTCACTGGCATAAGCACCTGTCTTGCAGGCATGTGGTCATGAGTTCCCCGGTACCGATAAAAAAAATAAAATAAAATAAATTTGAATAAAAGAAATCCTTGGTACCAGGACGGAATGCACAAGGAAAAATAGGAACCAAAACACTAGACAGGAGACCCTATGCTGGTGTGAAAAGGAGAACTAAAATAGAAGATGTGAACATTAAAATGAATATATAAGAAAAAAAGACAAAAGAAGTGAATAGTGGTCTTGGTGAGCAGTTGGGTGTGGCAAAGGAAGGACAGGGACAGATCCCTAGTTAGCACCTCCTCAGCGGTGCAACTACCAACCTGCGAAGCCAGGAAAATAGGACTTTGAGATTAAGACAAACTTTTTACATCTACCATGCATAGTATTAATTTGGAAATGTCTAATAATCTACCACGTTCAATAGCTGAGAACTTTTGTACTTGATACTGTTGTAGATGCTCCCAACAAGTAGATAAAAAGACTGCGATTTGAATAACAAATCTGAGCTGAAGAGAGTGCTGCGTGGGAATTATTAACATAGACATGGGAGTTGAAGCCATCAGAAAATACGGTGACACTGAGACATACATGACAATACATTCTATGGGGATCTCTTTGTAGTTTTAAATAGAAATCATTTTCAAGAGCAGAGCATGGAGATAACTTTTGCTTTACAAACATTTTCTATCAGGCTCACACTTGGCTTTTCAAAGCAGGTATTTTGGGGGGCTGAGTCAGCACTGGGTCTGCATAACCCTGCCTCTTTTCTGGCCCTCCTTCTTCAGGCAGGCCTTTAAGTCCAGAGGAAAGACAGCTAAGAGAATGAGATAGTACTTCTACTTCTAGAGCATGACAAGGAGCTTTACACAGTATATCTTGTAAAATTAGTATATTCTACTTGTTTATTGGTTCTTATAAATATTAATTGAAAAATTAATGTACCCTGTACCCTTTTATATGAAAAAATGAGGATGGAGGACAAAATGCACTCACAGCTCTCTTGGTATTTTTCATATCTATCTAGGAAAAGCGAGCAGCTCAGACTTCCTCAGCTACACCAGTGTATTCATCTAATGCGGGCATTGGGCACTGGAAGGGCAAAAGCAGCCTCATAATCTGGCTTGGAGTTTTATTTCAAAGTAATTCAGTGGAGGAACCTGAGTGAGTAAGGATAAAAGGAAAGGAGATTGCTTGTGAGATAATTATTGAGGTCACGTGAGGGCCCCGGGGTGTACATCATAGCGCTCTTCAGGTTTTGTATATGTTCTGCTTCCATTTTAATTCTCTTTCCACACGGCCCTTGGTGCTTGCTCTTCTAAGAAGGAAAAAAAATGGAAAAGTCAGAAGTCCCAAATCTGCATCCTGAGATGGTCATAAATTGAATCCACCTCCTAGGGGAATTCTGAGGATGGACTGGGTACACAACTTTACCCTTATTGATAAAAAAGATCACAATGTTATACAAAGTAAAATAAATCTAAAAATGCATTGTGGGCAAGAGGTTGATCTTTAGAAGTTTGGAGACACTGCTGAATGTCTGAAAAATAGGAATAAACAGATTCACACTGAAGCCAAGCTGAGCAGAGTAAGGCTCATGGGGTTTCCTGGAAGTGGGACCCACTCTCTTCCTGTAGAGCCTTGAGGCAGCCTTGACTTTGAATGCTCCATATGGAGAAGGCATAGAACACAAGGCAGAGTAACTAAAATCTGTATAGCACATCTGTCTCTGAGATAGTTACAGTCATGGTGTAGGCCCCAGAGGGAAGGAGGAGATCAGCTCTCCAAAGAAACCGAACATACTGTTTGAAGAGGGCTGAGGCAGACATGTCTGACCCACATGAATTTGCAGTCATCCCTTTGGAAGCATAAGGGGGAAGCTTACCACACAATACCAGAAGAAGCCCATGTCACTGAGTAGGACTAAAGATATGGATATTAACAACAAGGATCCCATGCAGGGTCCAGGAAGAGAAAAGTCAGATAGAGTAACCCCTGGGCTGAGAATCACCAACTCCCCCCAACTCCCGGCGCCCATGGGTGGCTGACTGGTTCAGAGGATAGGCTGAGTTGGTGGCAACTGAAGTACAGGGGGCAGCTGAGTGCTTGTATTGTTTGGTTGACTTTGCAGGCCTGGGGCTGGTGGTCTGAGCATCTACAGGGAGGATAACAGTGTGCAGTTTAGCAAATACAGAGGATTATAGCAAATACGGAGGATTTCCTTCTATCTTGTTTTTGAAATCCAATATTATTCTCACTGCTTTGTTCTTTTTCTGATTAATTATTTTGCTTTGTTCAGTATTCTGTTTTGATTGGTTTTATTCTGTTTTATTTTGGTTTGATTTTCTATATCTGATGGAATGGACAACTATTGTGAATATAACAAGACATACTACGATAGCCATTGTTGTTTTCCTATTGTCCTGCTTTGAATTTCTGTACCAATTTCCTTGCTTTGTCTTGATTGGATTTATTCTGTTTTGTTTTGTTGGGTTTTATTATCTTTCTATAGGATTTTAAAATTTTTTTAATTTTTTTAGAACCAGGAATCAAACTCAGGACCTTATACTTGCCAGGAAGATGCTATGCCACTGAGCTATATTCCTGGCCCCTAGGTTTTATTATCTTTAAAATAAAATAGAAATAAGTAAGTAAATAAATAAATAAAACAAAGATCTCCAGACACTGTAGAAAAGGATGACAATAACCAAACTGCAAAACTTATCCCAGAGCTCTAAAGATAATTGAGGGAAAAAAAGATTATCTTTAGAATGTAACCATTGAACTAAGAAAGACTTGAAATAATAATCCAAGTAAACATATTGTAGACATTAGCCATGCCAAATTTAGTCAGAAGAATATGTGTCAGTATTTTCATAAAGAAAATGCTAAGTCCCTTGACTGCAACAGCTAGAACCAACTCATGACAGGCAAGTACTCACAGAGCAGACCAGCATTTCCAATGCCTGTGTCTAAGATCATTAGTATGTCAGTTAGGTATTAGTTTTGGTTGGTTCATGCATACATTTTTCATTATTAAATGCATAAAAATAAATTATACTTAGAAAATAAAATGTTTACATTTTAACTAATAGCAAACATCACCATAAAAATATAGCTGATGCCCTATTAGTGAGCAGAGAAAAATATATAAATGCAAATAGAAACAGATTAATACATTAAAATACACTGACCTATTACTGAGAAGACAAATATATGCATATGCAAACAAACATAAACCCTAATGAAATTATAAACAATATGCAAGAGACAATCATTAGCAGCTTATAAAATACAGATGCTGTGTTACTAAAGCACATCTGAAATAAGACTGCTAACCTTGAACAATAAATGCTTTAGAGGCACAATCTAAAATGTGAGTGGGGAGAGGGAAATATAGTAATATTAATGTCAACATATTTGATTTTCCAACACCAGAGCTATTGATTATTTCCTCCGGCACATTGGTTGGAAACAGCCATTTGTCTGATATAATTTTATTTCTGTTATTATTCCCAACAGCTACTTTCTCAATAGCAAGTGCAAAATAAACCAGAGTTGAAAAGTTTTGGAAGGTTTTTTTTTTTTCCAAGTGGGTTGGAATAGACACAAACCTCAAAATAGAAACACATAAAGAAAACTCAATTTGGTCAAGCAAGGCCACTGATTTCAGAAAATCAGACTTCAAAATTGGGTCCGTATTTATTTAAGCATCTTTGAGTACTTCTGAAATTGGCCACCCCAAGCACACAAAAACAGTTCCTGGCAGCCATAAGAGGATTGCACCCTGAAAATTATGACGAACCCATGAGGAGACGTTTCATTTTTCTGAGTCCAAGTTTCACATGAGTCAGAGCAATTATTTGAGGAAGGGGTGCTGAGTGATAGAGGCTACAGAGATGACAAATCTGGACCAGCCTTCACTTCCTGGCCTTTTGGCTAAGATCAAGAGTGAAATCTGGACTAACCATCATTCTGGTGTTAGGAAAGCGTCAAAGCCCGACTAATCCCAAAACATTGCCCTATGCATCTTCAGCTTTTTTTACCCCTTAACAGAGTGAAGTTTCTTTGTAGCCAAAAAGCCTTCCATGTAAATTAACAAGCTTGGTCTTCTCAGTGGCTATCCTTCACTTTAAATGAATAATGGAGAACAACTTACCAGTTGCATATTCTTGAAAACATGTTATTTCAGAGCTTCCTGAAGGTTAATATTCTCTCACCTATTAAAAATAATGCTGGTCTCAGTAATGCCAGCTTGCAGCCAGGCAGCCCACACTACTTATTTGCTGTCAATTTTAATAACAGAATCACACCATAATGAAACCTTTTTAACATATGGTAATTTAATTGCAGAAACTGTCTGTTTCAACAAAAGCCTTCCATAAGTAGCTTTAAAGATTAAGTTATGGGAGGCAACTCTCTTGCCATCTCCCAGTGGATGTGTATTACACTGCATTACATCCCTGCCATTTTACACTGGTACAAAGGCAGGCTTGGATCTCCTTAACTCAGCTCTGAAATTAAAACTTAGGTTTATAAACCCATGAATCATTCTGCACAGTTGAGGGAGTTAGCTTTCAACCAACTTTAGAACTTAATAATCTGACCGTGTTGAGAATCACAGAACGGGGAATAGGGGGAAAGCTTCAAAGACATATAATGATAGGCATAATAATTATGCAATTACAATAGCCAAAATGTATTAAGCTTCAAATGTTTGTTAGGAAGTATACTAAGTAGCCGATTTTTACCCTCCAAAACAGCTCTAGAGTAGGAGGTCTTCATAGCACCAGTTACAGAGGATTTGGCATGAGTATGTGTTTTCATTATCTAAGGCTGTTGTAACAGAAGTGCCACAAACTGGGTGGTTCAAACAGTAGATGCTTCTTGTCGCACAGTTCTTGAAGCCAGCAGTCTGAGAACAAGTGCTGGCTGGGTTGGTTCCTTCTAAAGGCTGGGAAGAAGTATCAGCTTTATACTTTTCCTGTAGCTTTAGATGTTTTGCTGGCAATCTGTAGCACTCCTTGGACTGTAAATGCATCACCTGGATGTCTGCCTCCATCTTCACCTGGCATCCTTTGTGTGCATGCCAGTATCCAAATTTCCACTTTTTATAAGGATATTAGTCATATTAGACTAGAATCTATCCTGATGACCTCAGTTTAATTAAATATGTCTATAATAATCCAACTTCCAAAGAAGGACAAGTTTGTAGATACTGGAATTATAATTTCCACATATTAATATTTTGCACATGAAATTCAGCCCTCAGATTGGCTCTGTTTCATGTGGTAGGGTAATCATTCCTTTTACAGTTTCCTCCTTTTCCTCATGTGCTTTCCCCCAAGGCTTATCCTGGTTTACATTTTGAGACAAACTCACCAGAAATTGAGAATGAGAAAGCAAAGACAGATCCGCAGAAATTAGCAAAGTAACCTGTAAAGAACTAAAAATAGGGCCAGGGATTTAGCTCAGTGGCATAAGCGCCTGCCTGGCAAGTGCAAGGTCGTGAGTTCGATCCCCAGTACCGCCAAAAAAAAAAAAAAGAATTAAAAATATAATGCATTTATTTCCTTTCCAGTATGTGGTAGTCAATTAATAAGTATATCCTACTTAAAAATAGTAAAATCTCATTTTTTCCTCAAATGCAAGGATCTAAAATGGAATCGAGTTTCTAAATATATGAATATTTGGCTAGCTGCTTTCCAGTGTAAGTAGCCTCTTGTGTAGACTTTGTAATTCATTAACTGCATTAATAATTTTCACAAAAATCTTTAAATTCTCTTTTATGGACTGATGGGCAATCATGGAATGTTTTAAGAAAGCAAAACTATATTCTTGCTATTATATCTATGCATCACTACAAATCAATATTTGTGTTATTTTGCCCTATACTACCTTTCAAAATCACCAGAACTTATTAGAGAAAACATTTCCAGGAGATAGTCTCATTTCTTATAATTACTGATCACTCTTCTATTCAATGTGTTATGGTATGTCATGAGTCTTTCTGTTTCCCCAAAAGAAAAATTATCAGCATTTAACAGGACTATTTCAGAAATGGTTAAATTGATTCTTTCAGACTTAGAATGCCTAAATGGTTTGCTCCAGATCAGCCAAAACATTGCGATTTTTCCAAAGGCTCAGAATCATTAATTCCAAGGCCACTCCTGTTAACATTAGCCTAGCTACTCCATCACCCCTGTCAGGGCTTGTTGTGCTTGCCTTCTGTCCTATGATATGACCCCTTTTTGTGCTCCCTGAGTTCAGTTCCACTGGCTAATTTTTAAGAACAGATTGTTTAAATGGCTGATACCTTATGATTATAATTTGGCAGGGCACTGTTACCTTATTAATTAGGTGAGCACTGTGTAATTTATTAGTGCAGGAGCACTGGGTGTTTTCTTTACTTATAATTGCTCTGAGCATACCCAGGGAATCCAAAACTGGAGGGGTTGGGGAATCACTAGCCCTGCCTGAGGGGAGAGAATGTAATAATCCCTTCTTGCTTTCTCAGATCAATCCTCTAGACAGAACAGGTGAGTGAGGATGCTGACCCTGCACCTAGCCCTACCTCAGTGCCCACCCACCTTCCCCTACTCCACCCCCAACACACTCCAAGTATTCAAGGAAACTCCATTGTTTAAGAAGAAATTGTCTCTGCATTTCTAATTGACTTTGGAGTGGCCCCAGGAGGTTGAGGTAAAACAAAGTTCTTACAGTCTTCACAATTTACCTCACCAAGCAAAAGGAGTTAAATGGATTTATGCCCTGAAAATCAACTGAGTCTTGCACAAACTTTGATCATTTTCTGCTGATAGCAAAAACTCTACCACAAAGTGGGAGAGGTCTGCTAGCCTTCCTCCTCTAGCCCTCTGCTTGGTGGTCAGAGAACACAAGAGGATTTACAGAAAGGAACCAGGCATCCTGAAGAGCCTAGAGGAGGGCAGGGAAGTAGGTTTGGAAATATATCTGGGGAAATTCTGGTGGCTTATGAGATTAGAATAGAGATTTTTTTTTTTGCTTGGTTAGATTCAAACTTATTTCCCACACTGCCAACCTTACCTATATGTCTAGTTTCTAGACTTACCAACTTTAGAGAATATCTGCTTTTATACTAGAAAATGAATTCAGGCCACACCGGTATATTTGACCTACATTTTCTTAGCTTCCACACATGGTTGTTCTCCAGAAAGCTGTTGAAAATCTCTCAGTATGTGTACAAGTCATATTTACATAAAAAGAGAAACAGTCCCCTTAACATTTTCAAGTACCTACATGGACCAAACCCTGTACTAAGTACTTTCATTTATAGCTTTCCAAAAGATCTGTATTGGTTCGAGGTTAAAGACATGGGTTTTGTACTCAGATCAGATCAAGTTCACATCTGAATCTGTATCTTACTAGTTGAACTTCAACAAATAATATTAGGATCATAATGAATTTGAGATAGATTATCTGAATCAGAAAGGCATGTAGCGTTGTGATTTGACACAAAGGACAATTCCTTAAATAATACCTGGGATGTTAGGAATGACTGTTACATGAGCAGCTATAAGGTAGCAGACAGAGCAGAGACATATTGAAGGTGCAGAAATAAGACATGTGCACATGGAGATCTGAGCTCCTGTGTAAATCCCATAGCTTTTCTGTCTAATCCTTACTCCCCCAACATAAAATTGAAAATATAAATCAGCCTTACCTTTTAAAAATCAATAAATCTTTTCCTATCATTGAGGTGGACAGGAGGGGTTATAACTCCTAGAAATCTTTCCCAGACAGATGCTAAAGGTCTCTCAGACCAACTGTTTACCTATGTGTTCTAAGGGTATTGTGGTGGCCTCTGCCCCTTCTGGATTGACCACATGGCTTGTAGGTTGCAGTACAGGAATTTTCTGACCTTTCTAATGTTGACCTTCCTCTAACTGCTTTACCAACACTCACTGCACAAAACTGTAACATCCCCTTCACCTCCACACCAAGGCTTTACATCCTTGCCATGGAGCTTCTTCATCTACTATCACAAAGTCCTAGGCCAGAAAGGAGCTATGACCTTGGGTCTCGCAGCCCTTCCAGATGAACTCACTTGCACTGGCTGCCTCTCTTCTCAAGAGCCAGGACTGGAGACAGTTTGAGGGCTCCACCCTAGTTACCTAAAAATCAACCACTCATCATTCACAGACCAATCTCATGTTATTGATTTTCCCTGCACTTAATGTAAATTTCTAGACAATGACACTTTTTCACTCAAATGTTTGAAAATCATAGTCCAGAGACACAAGATATCACTCTCTGTATGTTCTTCTGCTATATGACAAAAGCTTCAACTGGTCTGATCTGTCTTATAGCCTTGATTTAATTCCTATGTGTCTTTGTGTTGCTTCATTGTTTTTGTTGTCATTGTTCTTTGTTTTCCTGCATTCCTATTAATAAATCTTTTTAAATGTAATACATTAGGGTCAAAATAATTAAAATTAAGGGGATCAATACAGCCCTGTTCACCAAGATCTTGGTAACAGAAGCTATTGCTGCCCCTATTTTTCATCAGCAAAGAAGGAAAAAGGATCAAGAATCAAAGAAAAATCAGAAAAACAGAAGATGTGATTCTCTTCCACTAAGATTTTCCCTCCCAGTTGTTTCTTGATATATATGTCAGAAATCATTTGGAAGAATTATCCAAAGGGAGTACTTCACTTCAGATTATGTACAGAGACTCTGCTGTTGAAAGCCATTACAGAATTCTAGTTTGGCTCCCTAATTTCTAAATTAAGAATAGCTCGCAAGATTCTGTGACTTTTTAAATCTTTTATCTCTTGCTTAACTGTGGCTGTCTTCCACCTCCAGAACAGCTCTGCTGTCCCGCATGTTGATCAGACTAAGAGGCAAGTGGGAAACAGTGAGGCTTCAGACGACACTGGAAGTTACACGGAAAGCTAGTAAGAGAAGGTTGATGAAAGGAAGCCAGGGGGCAATGAAGGGATTTTGGCAAGAAGGAGAATGGTAGAGAAAGACAGATGGAAGTGTTACCAGGTGCAGGGGCAAGAAATAGAAAAAGCAATAGTTTCTCAGTCTCATTTTTTAAATTGTCTTCCAACTTCGTGAATTTTCAAAACAAGTAAATGTGCAAACCTTCTTGTCCTTTTATTTATTCCAAACATTTATATTGAATACCTGCCATAAGCCAGTCAGTTCTCAGTGCTAAGAATACAGCAGTGATTAAAATAGACAAACTCTTATCCTGTGGTGCTTAAAATTCTAGAGAGAAGGTAGGCAATAATAAATAAATATAAAATCAATAATGACAAGGACCGTGATGAAAAACAAAGCTGGGTAAGAAGATATATATAATAAATGTGTATAATTTAAATAAGATAGCCAGGGTAGTCCATTTTGTGAAATTGACAACTATCAAGGACCCCCCAAAAAAATTGAATGAAGTTTTTTCCAGGCAGAAAACCAAACACACACACACACACACACACACACACACGTGAAAAACCCAGCACCCAAACTGTATAGCGTGTTGAAATACCACTAAGGAGGCATTGTGATGAGCAAGGAAAAAAGCAGACATGAAATCAGCATTCACCAGAAGCACAACATATAGGGTCTACAAGCTGTAGGAAAGGCTTTGGATTTCTGTCATAATAAACGTGGTAGGAAGAGGTGGTGGTTAAGGATGAGATCAAATGAACTTGAGCAGAAATGTAAACTTTAGCCCCATTCACCAAGATCTTGGTGATGGACGCTAATGCTGCCCTTATTTTTCATCAGGAAAGGAAGGAAAAAGGATCAAGAATCAGAGAAAAATCAGAAAAATAGAAGATGTGATTTTGGAGGAAAATAAGAACACTTACGTCTTCCTTATTGACACAACTATGCATGAAATCCTACCACCAGTAATGTATTCTATTAAGTGTTGACAATTTTTTTGTCAACACAGTATTTGATATTAGTTATCAAAAACTGAGAAGCCCATTTTAAAAGGGGACACATGATAATAAAGTGTCAAGAAGGGTAGGCAGTAATGAAAATAAAATGGACAACAAATAAGTATCTGCTAACAAAATATTTTGAAAATGCTCTCATAGAGTTATTTATGAAATAATTGCCAAGTTGCCAGGAGTAGTAGCACACGCCTGTAATTCAGGCACTTGGGAGGCTGAGGCTAAAGGATTGCTGCAAGTTCAAGACCAACCTGGGGAGAGAAGACAAGGCTGATCAGTGAGTAACAAAATACAGAGCCTCCCGGGAGAAACAACTCATATGCCAGAATAAAACACCCTGGAGAGACCCAGACAGAGGGAGATGGATCCTCTTGGCACAGGAAGAAATTAAAATGTAAAAAAGCTCATCAAATACGTCGAGACTACAACTGAAAGAGCTAGAAATTACAGGACACAGCGCTTTTGTTCACTGCTACCTGCCAAGTTTGCAACAGCCTGACTCCATGGCGGCTGGCAGAGCCGCCCAAACTCATTCCCACCACCACTCACAGGAAGCACTGCAGCGCTGAAGTCGGTGGGTGGTGAGCCCAACAGAGAGCGGAGCTGGCAAAGGGACCTTCATTAATCCATGGTCAGTGCTGGGATTGGGACCCCCCTCATGGGAAGGGTGAGATCAAATGGGCGACATGTTGGAATCTGGCAGGAAGAGCCTGAACTGGGAGCGACAGTGACTTCAGTTGGTTCCTCCCTCCCCAAAGCAGATTGGTGCAATTTTCTTGGACTGGGCCTTGCCCCCGGCTGGGACCCAATGAGCCAACCCAAATCGATTCCCTGCACCTAGCAAGCACTAACTGGGGGAAAGACTCTGCAGTTTGGTTGGCCTGGTGGGGAGGGGCAGGCATAGGCAGCCCCTGCTTGCACCTTAGTGATAAGAGCATTCAGGAGAGGGTGGAGGTCCCTCTCCAACGTGCTTCGGAGGAAATGTGGCCAACAGGAAAGGGGGCTGGGACCTGCACTGTAATCTGTGTGGAGGAAACCAGGACCATGACAGGAGAGAGAGGCAAGAGCAGGCCCCCAGCACAGAACCCTGAGAGCCCTGATCCAGGAGAAGGAAAAACAAGGGAGACTGAGGGAGGCAAACACGCAACATCAGACATGGCCTCAATGGACATTAAGAGATATCTTCGGGACCTTGTAGACAAGCTCAAAACTGAAATATTAAATCAGGTAAAGCAAGATATGAGTAGATTAATAAAAGAAATGCTCTCAGGAAGCATCTCTCAGGAAAATACAGATGGAAGAAAGGAGGAACACAAAAAAAGAAGAGAAACATTTGATAAAGAATATAAAGAAAATATAGAATACATGAAGCAGATTCAAAGAGACTACCAGGAAATTAAAAACTCCATTGAAAGCTGGCAAAACTCCTCAAAAGAAACTAAAGATAGACTATCAAAACTTGAAGACCAGTTTGCAATGTGTGATCATAAAAGGAAAGAGCTCTTAAAAATAACAAGGAAACAGGCAGTAACAATACAAAGGCTAGAAGATGACAAGAGAATCTACAATTTAAGAATAAGAAATGTGAACAAAGAAGCAGGAATACATACAGGGGAATTACAAAGGCTATTCACAAAAATAATTAAGGAAAACTTCCCAAGCATGGGAAAAGAAAATGACATTCAGTTGTGTGAGGCATACAGAACTCCAGCTACCTACAACCAAAACAGATCTACACCCAGACATATAATAATCAAGATACCAGAAATTCAATATAAAAACAGAATCTTAAAAGCTGTCAGAAAAAAGAAACAGATTACCTATAAAGGTAAGCCCATCAGAATCATGGCTGACTTCTCGACACAGACCATCAGATCAAGAAGAGCTTGGAGTGAAGTCTTCCAAGTCCTGAAGGAAGCTGGCCTCTAGCCCAGATTGATGTACCCTGCAAAACTGTCACTAGAAATTAATGGAGAAACAAGATGCTTCCATGGCAAAGAGGAACTGGGGGAGTTTTTGACCACCAATCCAACCCTACAGAGAATACTGAAGGACATTCTAAAGAGACAGAAAAAAAAAATACCAGGATTTTCGGAACAGTGGCAGAAAGGCCTCAGTGAGTGGGGCAGGCAGTAGAATGAAGGAGAAAATTAAACAAAGGCGGAAAAATAGCATAGCAGAAATGAGGCAGAGAAGGATAACTAGAAACTCTAACATAGATGGCCTTGATACACTATATTGTCAATAGTGCACCAGGATTTAAAACACACATTACTCACACTACTCTGCTTAGATGTATTATATTCTGTTCCAGCCATTTTACCTGTACTAGATTTGAGGGCACAGACAGTAATCCCCAAAATAACAGGATATAGTATGGTAATCATCCTTAATTTCCTATTAACTTAATCTAAAGCTCTGTAAAACCTACACTGTTTTACCATGACTGATCGTAATCAAATCTGGTTTGTTGGATTGTGGTTTTGTATTGATAGATTTTATTCAAAGCTGTTATGACTGATAGTATCAAGTCTGAGAGTATAGGCAACTGCACTTAAGATGACAAGATTCACTAGAATATCCACTCTGGTTTGATTATTACCTGCCTTTGAAGTTTTATACTGTCTACAATGTTTTATTTTTACTAATATTGTTATTTACTGCTATATTCAGTTATACTGCTATATTTATTTATGCCTAATGATATAGGCAATTCTATTGAAGATAAGAAACTACACAGTAATCATTGTAGATCACCTTGTACTGTGGTTTTATACAACTTTTTGGTTTCATGTTTTTATAGGAATTTGTTTTGTTTTGTCTTGCTAAGTTTTGTTTTTCCCTCTAATACAGAAAGGATAGAAATACATGCAGAGATTCATGCATGTGTAGCTGTTTACACTCTCACTGTTTGACTATCTACTTTGTATGCTTTAATTTTGTAACTTGAACAACTATTTCTACAAGGACAATATGTAATTTATTAACTAGTGATTTCTTATTGTTTATCTTTTTTTGGAATTCTGTATTATTTCTACCCTTTACATGCTTTTAATTCTCTTTAAATAAATGAAAAAAAGAAGGAGAGATTTGGTTTGAAGCCAGTCATACACTGGAAATTCACCTTTGTACCTCTGGAAAAAAAAAAAAAAACAGACCTACCTGGGCTACAAAGTGAGCACATGGCCAGCCTGAACTGCATAACGAGACTCATAAAGACAAAATAATAATATTAATAATAATAACAATTGCCAAGTTTGCTATTACTCTCAGAAAAGAGAGATCTTATTTATAGTATAGCTAAGATAGAGAGAGGGAGAAAGAGAGACAGAGAGATGGAGAGACAGAGATGAAGCCAATTATGTGCCTTTGTTCTGAGTATATGCATTACCAGTTCATTTCATCATCTTAGGGCCTAACAATTTATCTCCATTTTACATATGAGGAAACGAAGGCACAGAGAGATTACTAGCAAAGTGAAATGTGATGTAAATAGTAAATGGTAAAGCCGAGTTTTAAAGTCAGTGGTATCTGACTCCAGTCTTTCACACTATTAATCACCAAAATATGTTGCTTCTATATATTTATAGAATTATGTAGATTTATAAGTAAATGTATTTTTACCTTGGAAAAACATACTATATTAATGCAGTTTGACTAGTGATATAAGCCACAAATTGGCACATTTTTTGCTTTAAAATTTCATATGTTAAATATTTTAAATTTTGAAGGTCATACCATGCTTATTAAAACTACTCATCTCTACTACAATAGTGTAAAACACCATGGCGTGCCTGGATGTAAATGAATAAGCATGACTGAGTGCCAATGACACTTTTTTTTTTTTTAACAAAACAAGCAGGGGACCATTTGGCTCATAGATTTGTTTGCTGACTTCTTGACATAAATACTTTCAAAGTGAAACAGACATGTCCCAGACATATTACAGTTATAGTTGTGTTATATCTAAATGACAAAGTTCAGAAATGAAGCGTCAGAGCTATTTGTGAATACACAGTTCCGCATTATACCTGGATGTCCTACATCTTTTCGTTTGAACTTGATCCAAATGTGTTAGAGAAAAAAACATAACTTTTAAAACTGAGGCATTCCCCTAAACAAGATACCAAAATTCTATAGCCTCTCCATGTTTTAAATGACTTTTTAAAAAGTTATATACAGTTCTCTCAAAGTAATCCAAACCTCTAAAACCCTCACCTCTATACTGCTCCGATCCCACTGACATTTCCAGGCCATTTTATGTCCCAAACTTCATTCCAGATCTTCTCCTGATGTAAAATAAATTTTCACTCAATTACTTGTCATAAACAGCAAAGAAGACTTTACTATTTTGACCACTGTCAAAACAATTATAAGACTGTAAAAGAAGAGAGAGTGTGAACCCAGCTCCACTGAAGCCAAAACAGGAAGGGATGGAACCCAGGGGCCTGTGCCTGCTGGCAAGTGCACCACCACTAAGCCATAGGAGGACCCAGAAGCTCAGGGATGAGCTAATGGAAACTTGGTGGAGGATATCTGGGAGAAAATTGCTCTACCTGATTAGATCCCCTGTCCTTGCTAATTACTGAACTAAATTAAGCTCCAAGTCTCCCTAGAAACTGGAATGGAGAGACCTAATCTTTAAAGATTCTTAGCCACTTATAGAAGATTTACATCTTAAAAGGGAAGGGAAAAAATTTACAACTGCTTCAGGGGCCTGCAGTTAGGAAGGTCCCCATCTAGTGTTGAGTCTGGCTAAAGGAAACCTTAAGGCCCTCTTGGTCACTGGATACTCAGGAAAATGCAAAGAAGCCACCACAGACCCTTCCAGTAAGTTCCATTACCCAAAAAGACACCCTCAGAAGTCCCTTCTTTAATTATCTTCTCTGAGGGAAACACAAAAGGATCATCCAAGGACTCACTTGAGAGGGAGAACGCTGGTCACCAAAGCTATGGTAGCACAGATTCCCCTCTACTCTCATCCCGGTAAAGCTGTGTCCACTGTGTATGCTGAAGGCTGCACACCTTGGGACCACCTTCATCTCTTTCTCTGAGAGATGGGAATCAATTCAGAATCTTCTTCTGGCTTTGGCAGTCTATAATCACATTGCAGTCATTAACTGGACTAAACAATGTTAGAGAAATTCTTGTACTCATTTTCTGACATATAACATCTATATAATTTATTTTTCTTCCTTCTCCCTGTTTATATCACTTCATTTAACACTGTACCTTACTATCTCTGTCTTTCATATCCTGATTTTTCTATTTACTCTACTCTTTTTTTTTATTTCCTAGCTCCTGATTTTATTTTACTTTTTTTAAAAAAACTAAAACCCAGGAAAATAAAACAGAATAAAACCAATCAAACCAAACCAGTGTAAGTGACAGAGGACTTCAAAACAATATGCAATCAGTAATAGTTACCATAATGCCTCTTGCTGTCCTCAAAATAGTTGCAGATACCTTGAGACATGATGAAAATCAAACAGAACAGAACAGAACAGAACAGAATAGAATCCACAAAAACAAAACAATGAATGCAATAAAGGACTTCAAAACAAGACAATAGTAAACCCAAATTGGCTACCATAATATATCTTGCTATCTTTGAAATAGCTGTCCTTGCCATCAGATATAACAAAATCAAACAAAACAAAGCAGAACAAACCCCAACCCCCCAAAATAATGAAAATGATACAGGACTTCAAAACAAGACAATAGGGAATTAACAGTTGTTACCACCCTCAGAAGGAGATCACCCCTAGATGCCACACTGAGTACTGCCATCCTCTGAGTAGATGATCAGACCACTGGCCCGACACCTGCAAGGTCACTGAAACACCAAAACATCCAAAGCATCAAATTGCATTTCATCTCAATAGCTGTCATGTTCCTCCAGATCAGCTGGTCACTGATGGGGGAGGGGAGTCGCTTGCAGGGTGGGAGGGATTGGCTCTTCTTGTTTGCCAGCCCACACTCCCAAAGGGGCTGGGTCTGGCTGTCCCAACTCAGGTGGCCACCCACACATGGCACTGCTTCACCGGTGGGGGTTGGGCTTGCTTTTTGGCGAGACTTTTTTCCTTTACCCTGCAGTCCACAAATTATATTTCCTAATAATGTCTTTTAATGTTTTGCCTTACAAAGTGATGAAGATACTACAGTTCCAAGTTATATTGCCTGGCCATGCCTTTCCTCTGTTGTTAACATCTTACTGCAAATGGTTACTAGACTGCAAATTGTTACTTTCTCATGGTACCTTCATAGAGAGTAAAGAGATAATCCCACTTTTGTCTCTCATTTTAAAAGCACTGATGCCATTCATGAAAGCTCTGCCATCATGATCTAACTGCTTTTCAAATGGTGCACCTCAGTACCGTCCAGTGGAGGGTTAGGGTTTCAGCATAGATATTTAGGTAAGGTGGGAGGGACCACTTCAGTCCATAACACCATTCAGTATATTACAGTTTGGCAGTGTTTCTTTCTTTCTTTTTTATATTGGTTTTAGCACTCTAAGGAATTTCTAAAACTCCAGAAGTTGAGAAACTCTGATACATGTTTGAGAACCCTTACTTTTATTTTCTAAACAGGGAACAATCTATGGTTGGTACGATGACGATGGAGACATTGAAGCTGAGAATTTTAGAGTTCTTCTAAAGCAAAACCCAGCATCTTGAAATTTCATTCTGTAGAAAACTGAAAACCAATGAAAATGTTTAAGCAGAAGAATGACATAAAATGATCCTTTAACAAAACCAACCTGTCAATGTGGTGCCAAAAGGAAGCGATCGGGGAGGTCTGTAGACAGGGAATGACTGCGGGGTCCTTGTCACAGTCTGTGTGTAGCCAACGGGGTCTAATCATGTTGCTGATTATACAGATAGAAAAAGCAGACACAAGTATATTTGTTAAAGGCAAAACTTACAAAAATCATCAAATGATCAAAAGTAAAAAGCAAAGAAGAAAAGATGAGATATTAAATATTAATTCAATGACTCATTCGTCAAAAGCAGAATGTTTTGCTCTCACAAACTGTGGTTAAGAGGAATAACTGAATTATGGGATTAAAAAAACAGTAGACATGTGTTTAGAACTCTTATATTTGAGATGTGGTATGGTTAACTTGACATGTCAATAATAAAATCTTCTGTCTTCCCAGTGTCAGATGTTATAAAGCATCACCTAAGCTGTAAAATTCTATATACTTTAACTTTGCCATCCTAACTTTACACCATTCATCTGGACTAAAATTTGATAGAAATTGCTATATCAGACAATCACCTGAAAAAACAAAAGACAAAAAACACCTACGTTGATTTGTCTTTTCCCACGAAGCTGCAATACTGTTAACATTTCCTGGAAAGATGCTAAAATATTGTGCATTTCTCAGTGTCACTCTATCCTTATTGTAAAAAAAGAATATATGAGAGAAAAGAAGTTCTTTTTTTCCTAAGGCATAGTTCCACTATCCATAAATCCAAATATAATTGGCTTATTATATAATTATCTGATCAGAATCTCAAGGATTCTGAAGATAAGCTGTCTATCAGTGTGACTTTCAAGAAGAAAAGATAATTACAAACTTAAGAAATGTTAGCACCTCTGATATTAATGAATTTGGGGATCAAGGACCAAAATCACAGTAATAATATTTAGCAGATGATGGGCCATTGTACACAAATGCTTCTTGCCTGAGATAGATTCAAGCATTCCCTACAATCTTTAGAACAAGATGCTATGCGCAAAAATGCATTAGTCTAGATTCACGGCCTGGCTAACTTTTACCAAGTACCTTGCCTGTATTTTTTTCATCATTTCTTGTTACCTAGGCACATATGTGTATAGATTAGAACACTCTCATTTGTAATTATCTTGTTCCTTCTACTTAATTCAGTTGGATGCATCAATTCAAGTTTTGTGACATCACAATTTCACCAGAATGAAAGGAAATGTCATGGCTCAAGCTGTGGGTTGAAACATCACTAAATGAATCAGACAGCAAACTTAATTTTAAAAAGGAGGTTTTCTTATTTACACACAAAAAAAATCCAAGTAATAGAATAGGGAAAAACCACAAAAGGTTTGCACCATTCTGAAAGAATTTGGGGTTGGCACATAATTTAAACATGTTTATTTGAATATTCATTAATTTTTTTCCAAGGATCATTTTATATCTCTATTTTGAGAATTACAAACTAATAAAATTATAGAACCAAACAGATCTTTAAGGTCAGCCGACCTGAATCTATAGTTTAATACATGAGAAAGTAGAGAATTAAAGAGACTAAGTAACTGTTCCAAAGGTGCAAAGTGAACAGAACCAGACCAAAATGCAGGGCTCTTCCTGGTCCATTGAAGTAGTATTTACAAACTTCTGCTATCCTGGTACATATAAGTTTCTGTCCATATTAGAGTCTGGGTCACTCTGGTGACTTAACAGAAGGGCTAATAAAATCCATACTAAAAGAAAGGCCCATGTGCTTGTATTTTTAAGGTCAGAAAGTTTCCACATCTGTTTTCTCCACATGTTCTATAATAAATTTTCATACTTATAAATTTGTATTTCTGAATGATAATGCTTTGTAACAAACACATGACTTCTGAGAATGACTTGGGTAATTTTCTCAAAAGGATAGTTTTCCTGATTTGACCAATATTTTCTAGAATTAAATAATGCTGAAATTTTGAGATGGATTTTTATGAAAATACTTCAGTGTCCAAGCCAATATATTTCTGTGATTGAAGTGATGTTCTCAGCTAAAATATGGAGATCTTCAAAATGCAAAAGGGACACTCTCCTGAAGTCCCTTGTTGCTTAATATTTTTCTAGCAAGAAGAGTGGAGACTAAAAACTGGATATACTCTGATAGATTTCTTTTTTCCTCTCTTTGGATGAAACAGATAACCTGTCGTTGTTTTCCTGATGTGTGAAAATGTCAGCATTTCTGGTTTGAAGAGAGAAAGCACAACTTAATCTTCAACTCCTTTCTTTCCTGAACTCTTGCACTGAATTAAGCCCAGTTCTGCTTTGTCCCAAAATAAAACACCTTTCTTTCCACACCATTCACTGATCCATGAAATAGCCTTCCTTACGGAATATTTGGGATCCAAGCTGGCCAAACTTCTTTGCTCCACACAGATGCCACAGACTAAAAGTCAATCTCTAGAGATTTAGAACTCCAAAGAACCAAAGGCCTTTAAAGGTTAAGTGGCTTGTCCAACTAGCACAGTACTTTCAGTCTGAGACACATCCTTGCTATTTCCAAAGTTGTCTCCTCTACAAATAGCTTTAAAAATTCTCAAGGTCCAGCCTTTGAACCTCAGGCATGTTCCAGGCTACAGGTTGAACATGCCTAAGTTACCTGAGCTACAGTGAGTGAAGAAGAATGGTTTGGGACTGCAAATAAAATATATAATATAGCTAATATACGTAAGTAAAAAAAAACTTCCTGTTTAAAATATTTTTATTATAACAAAGGACAAAAAATTGGACATCCCTGTCAGATTTCTGAGATAATAATTCATTTTTATCTATCAGCTTGCCAGTGTATCTTCTATTTGCATCGTTAGTAAAATTTTGCCTCCGATCTTATACTAATTTCTCTATTTACTATTGCAACTCTTTGTGTATGTGTCTTGTAACTATGATTCATGTTTCCTGTCAGTTTGACATTTTAACTCCTCAGAGGACTCGAAAAGTAGACCACAGAAATCATGAAAAAGCTATAGAAAGAGTAAGGGTGATGCCAACAATTGTTCACAAAGCTGGATATTATGAAATTATACATAGATTTCTGAATTTTCAACATTTTACAATTTCCAACTGTCTTTTATAAAATGATAGGTAATGAAATAAATGATCCATAACCTTATATGAACTACATTCCCCGCGAATTAAAAACAAATGTTGATGAAGTCTAAAATTTGAAAACTGTTGTCTTAGAAGACATAGCACAAGTCTATAATTCCCTTTCAGCTATGCTTCGAAAAGAGCTACTATCCACATGCAGAAATAAAATTAGATAATTTAAGAAAGCATTGAGAGTTGGTACTCTTTCCCTGGATACATAAAGGAATTGATTCTGTTTTCATTATCTTCAATATTACATGTACCCCCTTTGGCTTTTCGTACCTAATAAAATTTTAGTAGAGATATTTGTACCAGCTCTTAGCAAATGCTTTAAGACCTATGGCATGCATTTGCAATCCCCTCCTTCCTTCTTCCACAGGGAGTGGTCATACACCGGAGGATAGCCCAGAGTAAAGATAACAGAAATTAGATACCCTCATCAATTTTTGGAGTGACTGTAATAAACCTTGAAATAAACTTTGTTGGTTTAAGCCATTTAAATCCTGACAAGTACAAATGCACTTTGAATGAGTTAGAAAAAGCATATCAATGCAATGAATTATTATTATTATTCTTAAAATTGAAGGCCTAAAAGAAAATTAGAAAGAAATAAAAGGTTTGCATTAAACAAGAACTTTCAGTTCATATATTTGTGCAAGTGGGAGATCTGACTGACTATTGGCAGATCAATTAACACTACAACAGGGGTGGACACTATAGAAGGACAGAAAGAAATTATACCATACATATCAGGCTGTTTGATCTATTCGAAATTAGATGTTATCTCAGCATCCCTCTTTCTGAGTCTAAAAACTAAATTTAAAAAAACTGCTTTATGCACTCAAATGACCTAGACTTTAGTGACATGCAGCAAAAAATTGTTGGCACAGGATTTGCATTTCCCTAGGATTCCAACTAAACAGAAAAAGCCTGAATCCATCTCCTTATCTAGTGGCCATGGACCTGAAACACATTCCTCTAAATTTGACAGAAAGAAAACATTTTCAGGTTATGAAGAGCCCCCTTATATCCCAAGCTCCAGGTTGAGCTAAAAACAGCAATTATGGAGCAAAAAAGGATAAGCAAGACCAAGACAATTCTCTTTAGTCTTTAGTCTTGGTCTATTACAAATGCCACCTTGCTTTGTGGTTGTGTGGTCTCAAATAATGCCCCGATCCCCCATTTCATGAAGAATGTTTATCTTTTATACTAGGTTCCTCCAAAGATGGCTGTAACCAAACAAGTGCCTCTAGTTCCCCTCACAGAGTAAGTTTGTAAATGCAAGGGACCACTGACCAGGATGGCAGAATTGATTTCTGCTCTGCTCTTAAATATTCACAAATACATAATTCTTATTTTGTTGAAATTTTAACAATGACTTCCTCATTATGAATTGCTCAGAAGCCCTCATGTACTTTTCACCAGAATGAGCTCAGCACTGTTATGAGATGTGTGGATTTCTAAAACCCAACAACACAGAGTTAATGAAATTGTCATTGTGTGAGCAGTGAGTGGCAGCTCCATCTTGCACTCTGTGATTAGCATGGAAGAGCAAAACTAAAGGGAGATTGTTGTATTTTAAGTGCTGAATAAAGGTCTGCCCAGCCTGAAAAAGCACAGCACATCATCCTGGATTCCAAGGGTGATAAATGAAATTTATGCAAGTATAAACCATCACAAGAAAGCACAGTCTAGTAATGTCAGTGGCACAGGAGACCTGGGTTCCAATCACATCTCTGCACCAAGCAGCTGTGTGACCTTAAGGAGGTCATAAGCTTTTTCTGAGTCTGCTTCCTTATTAGGAAAACAAGGAGACTGTATTACATAATCCATAAATTTCTCTCCCTTACTAACAGTGTGGAATTCTCTATTTCCCAAACAGTTGCTTAGTAAGGCTGTAGTAGTGCTCAAATGACTATTGCTCTGGGTTAACTGAGAATCTCATCCTAGCAGAACTAATTCATTCGCATAAACAAAATCCTCATTTCCCATTCCTTAAAAAGAATTTGAATCAAGAGCTAGAACAAAAGTACTCTTAGCTTAATCACCTGGCTTTTGACATTATTCCTGTTCATGAGAGCTACCCACAGTATTCTCAGTCATTCTCAAGATCATGTATATATCTCTAATCCCATGCCATTATCAGCCCCTCACCTATTCCTGAATTTCTACTAATCCCCAAATGACTGAGACCCATTGGCATAATCTTAATAGTTCTTCAAGCTCCAGCTTTCCTCTAGTAACACAGTCAGGTCTTTCTAGGCCTTTGTATAGTCCCGTGTCTTCTGGGCCCAAGTTACAATATCTTTTCTTGAGTATGACAGTGTTTTGTGGATCCCAGAGCCTACTGTTCTTACCTCTTTTGGTAGCAAGCAGACTTCTATTTAGTGCCCGTCACTATGAACTAGATCTGCATCTAGAATCAGTTCTCAGGAGCCTGAAATGTGCCATGCAAACAGCCTTTAAGCTGTGCAATTTAGTTCTTATCAGAAGAACTTAGCCCTAACTATCCCTTGAAGTAGTAGAGATACTATTCACCTTTAGTCTTCTCCTATATTAACTTTTTACCCAGGCCTCATTATTGGCCTTTCTAAAAATCTTCTCCAAAGAGACTGTATCTTTACATCTCATGCAATTATAATTCTAATGACCTGAGGTGACATCTCAGGGTTCCTGGGTTAGATAAGCAAATTACACATTGACAAACACTTCAGTTAAAAAGACAGGCAAACAGAAAACTAGCAATGCAATTTAAACAAAACAAAGAACCAAGTGTGTTGCACAGATTACTATACTTATTATTATTTTGGTAAATAAAAACAATGTGAAAACTAAAGCAGCTTGTGTTACCCATGCAATTAAATCATTTTAAAAAAAGAAGATATGAGAACTTGTTTATTATGTTCCTAGAATTTTTCTGGAGTATCAGTAATTTTTATCTCATTTAATTCTTACAGAGATCACATGAGATGGGCACCATTGTCATAATTTTACAGATGAATTAATAAATTTAAGAAATGTAAATATCTTACTGTAAAGCACTCAGCTAGCAAATAGTAAGTCTTTGGATACAACTACTTTCCTACTAATCAAAATATTAATTCCAGTCTATTACTGTCTTTTAAAGTTTATATCATGTATCACCTAAACCAGATTCACCTTCTTTACCTCTTAAAATGTAGATTCAAAGGCCTCATACTAAAGCTGCACAATCAGAATCTCCAGGCATCATTTCTGTTTGACAATCTCTGCAGGAGACCCATATACACTAAAGTTTATTTACCAGCCTTCTATAGCATGCTGGCACCCTCTAAAGTCAAAGGCTGTGCCTCGTAAATCTTCCATATAACCCTGGCAGTATCAAGCATAGAATTCAGTGCCTGGTAGGTGCCTAATTAAACCGATGTAGAAACAAATTTGTTCAGATGTGGCCTTTTTCTTCAACTGAGCAACAGTGTCTGTTCAGAGGTTAAGATGACAAAAGCCTTTCCTACACAAACACAGACCTCCAGAACCAAATATAAACTGAGATGCCTGGAAGGAAAATATTCAAGGGAAATCCCAGCGCTTTCTCAAGCTGTTTTCTTCTACTCTCCTATCCTGGTTCTAGGGGAGGGTGTTTGTTCCTTGAGTCCCAGTTTTGGGGGAAAAAAAAAAAAAGCAGTTCTTGTTAACTCTCCTGCATGCCTAAAGCTTGCTCAAAATTCCAGAACTAACTTTTCCAAATACTACACAGTACAAAGGAAATATTTGCAGAAAATAAAAGTAAAATGAAAACAGATCCATGTTTTATGACCCTGTTGACCTCAAGATTTCACAAAACACAGCAACAGTGAAGAGCTCACTGAGACAGTACCCCTTCTGGAAAGTACATTTCTGTCCCCATGGACTGGTTGGTTTAACAGCAAAGGGACCTGCCTTCTTGTTTTGTTTTTCTGTATGAATTTAAATTTAATTTTTTCCAAAATAAATACTCCTTAGCACAGAAAAGAGAAAGATAGGAATGTGGTTTAACACTGGACCCCTGTTCAGGCAAGCAAGCAGAAACTGTAAGATCTGTTAAGAAGAAATGCAAAAGCCATCCTTTGTCCCATTTCCTAAAACCAAAGAACCCACAAGAGACAAAGCACTGATTTTCGCTAGTGAGTAGTTTTTAAATGTAAGTGTCAGCATGGCCTTAGTAATATATTCAATTAAAATTCAGCCTGATTATTTATTGATTTTACATTTTCTTGCCCTGCTACTATCCAGACAATTTTCTAACCATTCTCAAAATACCTCTCTGGCTTCCCAGGAAAAGGCTGATACAAACCAAGAATTCCCAAGCAAGAGCTGAAATACAAAGCTAATTATTTCAGGCATGCCTCTGCTTCTACAGCAGGTCTTTATAGGTTCAAGAGAAGTCTTAGGTCTGCTTTGGAGGCCAGATTTCAATTTGGGTAATTAGACTTTGCCCTACCCTGGAGAGCTACCCTGACATAGTTTTCTTGCTTTTCTTCCTGAGTCTCTACATATTTTTTTAATATTCTGAATTCCTCCTTATTCTTCTAACCCTCTCCAAGTAGATGGCTCTGACTGCATATTCCTGGATATTTCTTATCAGCAAGATCTAAAACAACTGTGAATCTTTCTGTACCAGTACTAATGTAGTCTGCTCAAAAAACTTTCCAGTCCACACCCCAAAAGAATTAATAGATTTTTTCCTTGTATTCTTTTGTCTCTCACTTATTAACACACTTATTTAATTCAACCTATATTACAGTTGGTTGTGTGAGTGTCTTTCCCTCCCTGCCCCAGAATACAAACCCCTTAAAATCTCAAACACATTTTCACTCAACAGCTCCCCTAGTCTAAAAAAGAAAGGAGGAAAAGAAAATAAAGTTAACATACATTAAAGAGTTAACATACATTATGTACTAGACAATGCAAACAACACATCAGTAAATACTGAAAGCAGTAATTATTCTACTTTTACAAATAAATAATAAAGCAATAATTATTCTACTTTTACAAATATCCAAAATATGGGTATTAAATGAGATGCATTATCCTACTCAAGGCTGCAGTGTTGGTAAATGCTTAGAAAAGGAATAATTTTCCAGTAGTTTTGGACCCCAGGGCTCATTTCATAGCACAGCACCACTTTTGTGACCTTTCCCGGCACCTGGTCTACTATAAACATTCAAAGCAGCCGATGAACTGCCAAATAAGAACTTGCATATAATTCCTTCCTGCACCTTTGTGTTGATGACTCAGTCCACTCTCCTTGAGGAACTTGGCTGTCCTTCCTTGTGGCCATCCCATGGTGATTAAGGCCTTTATAGAATCCTATCTTCTTCCACTCGTGATCACAGGAAACGTCTCCATACAATGTAACACTCCTTCTTCTGTCGCTCCTTACTACAATATGATTGGTTCTAATGTGTATAGCAGATCAGATTCCCTACTTTTGGATCATGTAGATTGATCTTTCCCCTTATTTTCAAGGCTTTCCAAAGGAAAAGTCACAATATATGTCAGAATAAATAATAGAAAATTTATTATGCATAAAATAATGAGAATTCTTGTAACAAGAATGGTACATGCTCAATTATGAATAAGTCAGGGCCTCCCAGATACTTTGCTTTTTACCATTGTTGTGGACACACAGTTCTACTGATAGCTTCACTTTCAAAACCAAAAAACCAAAGTTGGCCTTCTACTACAGCAAAGCTTAAGATAAATGTCTCTACCAGATTAGCAAATGTCAATACCAGATTAGAAGTACCTTTTGCTTTAACCGTCAGCAAGTGAGGAGCAGATGGACTGACTATGGTACACATTTTAAAAAATGAAACACAAGTGATTTGTGCTATTTACTTTGTCTATCTTTATAAGAAGAAAGAAAATAATATACATCAAAAGTGCAGGAGCAAATAAGAAACCATATCTCTTGTGGCAAGACTATTCCCCATAGCCATTAATCCATGCACTTTATTAGAAGGTAATTATTTCAAGTTATCCAAGACCAGAAACATAACTAAAAATTCCTCATTTCTTTTGAATTCAGAATCCTTATTATCTTAATGTATACTATATATTATCTACAGTGATAATAGTATCAAGTATTATCCTTAGAATCTTTTCCCTACTAACTGAAAAATCTACTTTCATACTGCTCCCTAACAGTGCTGGTGCTATCTTAAGATAACCTCCATGGAGAGAAATGTCCTTAGGTGGACAAAGAGACTGACAGTTCCAATCTACTTAAGGGAGAAAAAAACTATTACAAAAAAATTAATAAAAAACTTCAGTAGTACAAAATACTCATGGTAGAGATCACAACATGGGTCCCTGGACTTGCATTATAACACAGATCTGGTTAGGTTGAATTTATTGATTTATTTATTCATTCATTCATTTACCTATTTGGCCACCCAAGTGTCACTGTTTTTGTTTCTTAGAAACACAGCCAGTAATCATGTATTCTTATTAATTTTGGAGACATTTGAACCAATAACCTAAAGCAAGTGGTTCCAGAATGTCTTTCCATGACTCTCTTTCCATTGTTTCTGTGAGGTTATGCTATGTTGCGGTCCTTTATTCTGATGTTATCAGTAATGGAAGAAAAATATGTTGGATCAATGAAGTGGCAAGAAAAGTCACCAAACAATCAGCTAGGACAACTGGGCAGAAGATGACCAAGCAACAAGAAGTCAGATTGCAAATCAGAAAGCAGAGGTCAGGGCAGTCTCCAGGATGGAGACTTCTTACCTTGAATAGCCCGCTCTCTACTGTTACATGGGAGAAGTTTTATGGTTACATGGAATTTCCTGTCTACAGAAACTTATTAACTTCCTGGGAGATGATAACTATTTTCTAGAAAGAAGGAAAGCACCTCACTTGATCAATTATAGCTACACCAAAAAAGATAAATTAAAATTAATTTATACCCCTCCCTTAAAAGGTTGACATTGGTGAACATCATATTAATAATGACACAAATGCTATTGTAAATATGTGGCATGGACCATTATTATCTGGTCAAAGTGAGGACCATATTTTAAGTTAATTGTTCCATAAATTACATATATTTATGTGTTTTCTCTTAATAATTCTCAGTGGAGTTGACTGATTCAGATAAAATGTGGCTCATCTATAAAGGGAATAAATTTACATCACATGAAATGTAAGAATCAGCTCACTAAATGACAGCCAATAAAAACTTTTGAGGAACTCTATTTTCTATAATTTGTAATGACTTTCAAAGCTTTCATTCCCTATCTTTTTTAACTGCCTTGCAGAATGCCAGAAAATAAACCTCTCAATTTCAAGTTATTTCATCATTTTCTATATGTCACTCTACTTCTTAAAAACCTACTCCACAGAGGCAAAGTTTCTCCACCTGACTTTTGATTGACTGATGTATTGGTAGACAACTGTATAGTGAAAACCTTCAACTCACAGAGCCACAAATATCCAGGAATTTTTTTCACAATGTGGAGGTCAGGAAAGGTTGTGAAATGTATTTCTGGGAAATCTGAGGAGAGATTAGCTCTACAGTTAGGGAAGGGAACATCATAGAGAATTACAGGACTATCAGAAGGCTTGAAAGATGGGAGTGAAAAGGACCTCCACCATGAGACTGCCTAGGACAAAACTTCTCATGCAGTAGGGAGAAGCATTTAGAAAGCCATCAGAAAAAAGATGAATTTGATCCGCTCTGTGAGTTCTACAGAACAATCATCCAACTTTAATGTTCACATGCATTTCAGGAGATCATGCTGAAGTTCAGCGTCTACTGAAATTCAGAAGATCTGGAAAGAGACCAAGTTTCAACAGTTCAACAAGCTAAGGTGCTATGCTTTTCCCTTGGGATAATTTTGGATATTGTTTGTTTGTTTGTTTGTTTGTTTGTTTTAACAACTGGAGCTATCAAAAGGCAGAGAAGAAAATCTATCAAGAGATAGCAAGTTTCTCAGGAAGTTATAAATATGGCACTCAGAGTAAGATAACTCATGTAAATTAATTATTCAAAGTCAATTTTCTCAACTTTAAAATGGAGAGCATAAATCCAACTTTTAGGAATGATAATAACAATTAAATAATCTGAGAAAGGCCTACTGCTCCTCCCATGGACTCTGCAGAGTAGACAGCAGAGATAGGCAGTTCTCTCTTTGACTTCTACCGACCTTTCCCTATTGGCAGTATGGGAGCAGTTTTTATCCATCTGTGACAGGAGTTACAGAGTGTAGCTTCTTCAGGGTGGCCTCTGATGACTCCGAGACGCTGTAACACAAGGCACTGATCAAGGCCAGTCATTTCCAGTATAGAAGTTGCAGACACATCAGCATCATTCAGGTCCATTTTAGTCATGAATGCATCCATTAGGCTCCTATGATAGATCAACAAAACAGTCCAGAATCAGAAGCTAAAAACAACTAGTAGCTAAAAAAAATAGTTCAGTAATGAAGTGCATGTGTGCATAAAGATGTCCATCAATATTCTTTAGAAAAGTTTTTTTTTAATACTAATAGTTTTCATTTCCCCAAACTTTTAATTCTTCTGATTTTATTAGTTCATTTGATCCTTAAAAGAACTTGAGGAGGGAGGTTTATAATCACCATTTGCAAACAGAGAAGCTGTTTGGTGGGTTGTCCAAGGTCCTCACACCAATGAGGCCTGGGGCTGAGCCGAGTCCTCTGTGCTCCACTGTCTGTATGAATAAGATGTTTAATCCACTGAATCCAACAATACTTATTAAGGACCTTTCATGGGTAAGCTCTGCAAAAGCGGGAGGACACAAACACAAATTTTAAAACATACAACAATCGTTGCTTGCATCTATTTCAACTCTTTTGTTCCATAGATCAGAATATTTAGAGAAATTCTGCCACTAACCTGAGGTCACTGGTCAGCTCTCGCTAACCACTGTAAACATTCTGTTAAGATTTGAGGAGTTTTTAATATTGCACACTCCAGGACACCCAGTGCTATCATTTTTGTTGCAGATTCTTTCTGATCTACAATAATTACTAATTAATTATTTAAACATTTAAAATTTTGAGGTTATGGCCAGGGGAAAAATAATTCTCCAGTTATCTTTGCCATTTATAAGTTCAATATTTTTGTGTGACTCAATGTTAACATGTAAAGGTAAAATAAATGGCGAATCTGCTAAAACCAACAAAAGCTAGTGTTGAAAATCTGAACTGGTAGGAAAAGTCATATCCACTGTCTTTCCAATAATAAATTAGCCAAGTCCTGGCCATTTACATTCCATTGCTGCCACTTCTTTAATCAAAGTTGAACAGAATGAATTGCAAATAAAAAGGAAAAAAGAAAACATTAAATATGAAAGGCCAACTTCCTAGCCTATATTTTTAGTTCAAGTGACAGTTTTAAAATTACAAAGGTAAAAACCTTTTGCTAAATCGGGTTTTAAATGTGCTCTTTATCAAACTAGTACATTTTTATGATGCTTAAAACTACTGCTTTATCATGACAGGTAAAAATATAAAGTGTTGGTTTTACTCTTCCTTTCTAATACTACCCCACCCTTGTTTTCATTTGCAGAGGCCAGATTAGGGGGTTGTTTATCTGTGATGGAAGAAACCAAGGTGCTCTCAGCAAAACTCTTGGAAATATACATTTTCATTCATGTCACAGGACCGTTAGGTCATTTTCCAATCCCAGAGCTGTTATTGTTTCACAGGAAGAAGGACAATGATCCTTGCAACAATCACAGAATTTCAGGTCTGAAGGGGATCAGAGGTCATCAGGAGCAGTTGCCCGCTCCCCACGAAAGAGAAGACCAAAGCCAGAAAGGTGAGCAGACCTGTGTGGCTCCAGTCCCCACAAGCCTGGCTCAGATTCTAAATCTCTTCATGCCTGATAAGTGATGTTTGCATCATTACAATGCTTTTTCTGACACTGCACCTTCCAAATACCCGGTGCTTCCTGATTTTGCCCCTCAGATCTTTACCCCTCTGTAAGCCAGAATTATAGCTTGACCTACAGAATGACCCTAACCTGAAGACTTGCAGAATCATCATAAAAATAGTCAAGAGCTCAATACTTCTCCTAAAAGGTCAATAAAAGGACCAAATTACTGATTATAAAAGGGATACGGTACCTAGGAATGAGAGGAAAGCAATATAATTGGCTTGTACTGTTGTTGGAAAATTCCCAAGTCAAGCCAAGCCAAACCAAACTGTAAGCAAGACTCTGCATAGAGAAGACAAAAAGGCTGTGAGTAATCTTTATATTGATGGCCTGTCAGCTCTTCATGCTAGCAGACTATTGTGGGATAATTCCTCAAAGGCAACAGTGCTGAATTTACAGAGAGCTTAATTTATAAAGAATTTAGAAGTGGGAGGTACAAACCAAGGTACAAAATGTTACATAATTGGTAACATGCATCGAGTCATATATTGACAGGCAGGCTAGTCTTGAAAAGATTTGTTGAAACAAAGGAATTGTCTCTCATAATATAGAAACACTCTTGGAAAAGGGGAAGGGCCCCTTACAGGGTGAGCATAGTTAATAGTGTCCTTGATAGCCCAGGGTGCCTTAAGGTATAGACAATTACTCTGACTCAGGGTTCATGAGAGATAGGCAGCTGGGCTTTAGACACCGTCAAGGTCAGTTGAATTCTGCAGAAACAACAGAACAGAAACTTGGTCAGAGACCCCCTAACTGATCATGAAATACTTATAACTTTGCTATTTTAAAGGTGCTTTCTTACATTATAATTGTGCCTCAACAGTACAACAATGTTTCCATCAGCAGTCAACTACATACACAAGAGTGTTTTTATAGGATGATAAAGAACTTGAAAAGTTATCACCTGGTGATGTCATAACCATCATTAGGTCAAAGCACAAAACCTCATATATTAGTGACATTAGTAGTGTAAGCACAACTACTGTGCTGCATTACACAAAAGTCTAACAATTATGTACAGTACATGATGATTGATAATAGTAATAAATGATTATGTTACTAATAACACCAGCAACAGCCGCATACATCTCATGTTTACCATGTCCCTGGATTGCATCAAGAGCCCACATTTGTGACTCACCTTTTGCATGTAGGTTTGTGTAAAGCCACACTCTTATGTTCACACAATCACAAAGTAAAAAAATTCCTCAGAACATTTCGCAAGTTAAGCCATGACTGGCTGTAATATTATCTGAAAGAAAGAAGAGGAGGGCATCATGGAACCTGTCCTATAGAAACAACTTTGTAAATTTCCCTGAGCAAAAAGAAGATACTCTGACTTTCAAGAAACTTTCTTTACAGCTGTGGAATCTGTGCTTCTGAATATAAATAGCTATGGCTGATAGGAAGTAGGTTGAAACTGTCATCAAGCAGGAAAAATCACATTCAGAAGGAGTTTTAGACCAGCTTCTGCCTCAGCTCAACCATAGACTTCTGACCACAACCCCTAGTATTCTGTAATACTTCATGCTTACTTTTAAAATGGAAATGCTAGAAATACATTTGTTGAGGGTTTTGTTTAATCCCATCTACAGAACCCAATAAGATGTCCATTTCTACCTTGTCCTTGAATGACTGCATCTCAATAGTCAAACCAACCTCAGTTTGGGCAGGAGGAGACACTAGCAGATGAACACCAGTTAAACATAAAGTGCTACATTATGGAATTGAATCCTAGGTCCAAAATTGAATTTTTTTTTTTGCTAAAAATGGACTTTCATCATGTGATTCATTATTAACAAAAGAAAAAGCATATATTCACATTTGCTAATTATTTTTACTCATTTATAGTTTAAAAAGAGAGAAAAAGAAAATGAGAGAGTGTTAAACCCTATAATTTGGTCACCAATTAGTCTTTGATTTACTCTGATGTACTTTGACAGTTTTTTTATATTAAAAATGACTTGCAGCTGAAAATTTACATTTAAAAAGTAATTAATGCCAATTCAATGAAGAAATCCTCAGTTTCCTACAGGATTACATTGAACGTCAAGCCCTTTGTAAATCCATCAAGCACTGATCATCAGTAAGTTGTGTTTCACTAGTTCTCTGCTGGACCAAATACACAGGGCACCCCACTGCAGGTAAAGTGATATATAACCCCTTCCCACATTTCTATTGTACATTACAAACTCCACTCTTCATCTCTATGTGCGTTGCTACACAGAACAGAGAAATTAACTAACAGTTAGTTACCTGTCAAGCTCTAGTCCTTCTTGTTGCAACTGGGTACCTCTTAGCCATAGAACTTTTGTGCCATACAGGAATTAGGACCAAGACAATTAGACAGAACAAACTGCTTATCTCTTGTGTCAGCTGAATTTCCCTCACCTCTGTCCTCTCTTCCGAAGCTTCCTGAGACCTCATATACATGCTGATTTCACCAGTGCGCATTTACCGTTTCAATTCTCAATTTCTTCCTGCACCTCCACATCAAAAGCTCTCTCTGCAGTGAAGGAGGGTGCGCTGGCCGGAAGCAGCTGTTTTCCATGGAGCAGCCATCTGGCTTGCAGCTATCACTCTGCTGTTATAACACCATCCAGTGCTAGAAAGTTAACTTCAGCTGGGTTTTCTGAGTTAGAGAAAAGAAGGTACTTGGAAATCTTTGTACTATTGGACCAATAAGAAGTCCAACTTCTCTTTTTAACAGATTCCTTCTAGCTTTTGTGTCAAAATAAACTTGAGCAAAAAGCAATTATTAAACTTTTTCCTTAAAGAGAAGATCACTGGGACTACAGCATCTCTTGGCATTTCCATTAAGTACAATGCATATCAATGGTGTTCAACCTCTTATTCCATTACTGTACCATCCAGAGGTAAATGCCTTCTGTACTATAGCGTTCTTTTTACACTGATGATCCCAACTGCAGGTGAGGGGACCGAGTGAGGGATAAGAGACATAATGCATGCAGTATGTAATATATTGCCAAATAAACACCAGACCTGTAACAGAGAGTTTTCATATGGTTGTTGGTTAGTATCAAAAGTCCAAAATGAATAAAATCATTTGATCATTATTTCTGACACCCCCAAATAACTGCAGGCTTAGTCCAATGCTCCTCAATGGAGCTTTTGAGGCATGCATGCAAATGCCATTTCCACGTATTAAACAGCCAATCTGTAGGTAATCTCCAGTCTGTCCAAAAAGGACAATCTTACTGTGTCTCTTTTATTAACAAGAAATGTGATGTCAAGGAAATCACTTGCCCAATGGCATTAGCTAGTGAGTGACAAAGCTCATGTTCAAACCAGTTCTATCAAACTCTATGCTACACTGTAGAGAGACTTAAAAAATATTTACTCAGTTACACATTTTATACCTAGAACTGAAATATATGGCCAGTAACCTCTGTATAAGTCCTTTATATTTAAAAATTCTGAATGTTATGACTATGGCACATTATCTGAAGATATTAGAAATGTAACATATTCAGAATTGTTTTGGAACCCTCAGTTGGACAGCTATTTTCTGGGTATTTCAATTGACTCTAACATCCTACCAAGCAGTAGCTGGCTTTGTGAGACATGGACTGTTCCTAGTAATTGGACAGTAGTGCTCCCATCTGGCTATCATCCTCCCCAAGTTCACAGGAGCTTGTGTTGCTGGAGTCCCCCTTCCTGCCCAGGTTCCCCTACCACTGTGCTTGTACTGGCCAGGTATGGAGACAGAGCAATGGTGCCAGCTCTTGATCGCCTCAGATCAGAACATGGTTTGCAGACCTGAGATCTGAAGAATCCTCATGGTTACTTAGCCCCTATATTGCCCAACTAACAGATTTCTTTTAAATCTAACAGTCTCAGTGTGTGAAGAATGAATATTAAACCCTAGGGGCCAAGGTAACTCCATATGAGTTACAGCCCTATAACCCTGCCCATGTTGACCTATTCTATAAGAGACCTCTCAGTTATTTCATTTATCAAATGTAGTCCACATCAACTTTCCAGTCCAGGTTTGAGTCTACCTTCTGTGTATGGTGCCATTGTGAGGGACCTCATGGCCTGCCATCCCCCTCCAGTCATCTTCTCCAGAAACTGGAGCCTTTTTCTGACGCACAAGTGTGGCTTGAGCCCTGCCATGTATGGACAGACCTTCTGGTCTCATCTGGCTAACACGTCCAACCCCTGCACCTTAGGAACCTGCCTCCAATGATTGGATCAAGCCAGTGTCATCACTGTTAAATAACATCAGACACTATCCTTGGACAACCCGGCAGCTCTTTTCAGATGGTTCTGGCCAATCTCCCAATCCAAGCCCTAATAAAAGATTTCCCTATAGGGTCAGCCCACTCACACCTTGAGATACTGTTCAGGTTTCTCCAAACACTTAATTTCAAACTTGTCCAATGGATGGCAGTTTTCATCTGCAAAGGCTCTGTTGTCCCTCTCTCCTGCACTGTCTTTCCCTTCACTGTCACAATGATTGAGAAAAAAAAAATAATGGTTGCTTCTTCACCCTTCCTTGGCCTGTCATACATCAAATAGCCCTTTAATAATTAGAGGCAAACAAAGTAACCCTGTAAACTAATTAGTTTCACCTAATCACTCTAGCCAAATATAAACTGGCCCTCCAGGTTTGGGGACACGTTTGATAGTACCCAAGTTCTTCATGATTTAATGTCAGTAATTGCTGCCACTACATAAACCCAGAGGTCCAGCCAAGAGCATTCATGTAAGGAGGGCCAGCAATTGTGTCAAGCCACAGTACCCCGGGCCCAGGGTAGAAAGAACTAACGGGCATGCGCCATTCCCCTCCAGACTCACAGATAGGAGCAATGCCATCTGCAGCATAGTTTGTTCGTTTGTTTGTTTTTATTAGTATATGCTTGCAGTACATAATGTTAACAGATCTTTTTGGAATTGGTACCTGTGCCTAACACATCTTAATTCCTTTTTCATCCTCTTTCTCTCCTCTCTCTTCTTCTTCTCCTCTCCATCCCCTTCCCATCTATCTCCCTACTCCCACTTATCTGTCTTTTATTTTGTTCCTTATTTATAATTTTGTTTTCTCAACATAAAATTAGCCATGTAGTACTGAAGTTTATGTGTCTGATTTATTTCACTTAAAATTATGTTCTCAAGGTGCATCCATTCTTCTACAAATAAATAAAGTTTATCTCTTTCATGGCAGAGTAGTATTCCATTGTGTGTAAATGCCACATTTTACTTATCCATCATCTGTTGATGGATATAAGCCGTTTCCAACATGTAGTTCTTATAAATTGTGCTGTTGCCAATAAGGATATGCATGTGTTACTATCATATGATATCTTTAACTCTTTCAGGAAAATACCCAGAAGGAGAATATCTGAGTCAAAGGGAATTTCTAATTTTAGTTTTTTGAGGAAACTTAGTATTGATTTCCATAGTGTTGTACTAATTTATATTCCCACCAACAATGTAGAAGTGTTCCTTTTTCCACTTAGTCTTGTCAGCATTTGTTATTATTTGATTTCCTGATGACAGCTATTCTTTCTGCAGATGGAATATCAGTTTGTTTTCATTGGTATTTCTATGCTGGCCAGTGATGACTAGCCATTTTTACTTCTTCATCTGAGAAATATCTATTTATTTTAGTTGCACATTTTCAATGGGGTATTTTATTTTGTGGGTCTACAGCACAGCTTTAACTTTAAAAATATGAGTTGTGGAAATGACATTTATTTTTCTGGACATTTCTCCCTCTGCTAGAATAAAACCCAGCATAGAACCACACACCACTAAAAGGAGATTATTCAGCCTCTGTGAGCCTCAAAGACAGGAGCCTGATTGCTCCAGCTGACTTGCAGATATGAGATGCACTTGATTTTAATAGCCTCACTCCCAAGGCGGAGGCTGCCTCCCACACAGCCAACCTAATGAGTGATACTAACAGCACTGCTAACTATGTCACTTTCTTAATTGCTCAGACTAAATTAATCAGATATTCTAAAATTTCTCTTGTTTTTCCAAAGGCTTTTACTAGTGCAGACTTAAAAGAATCGGGGTCTCACTTAATAAGAGCAATAACAATATTCCATTTTCATGTAGTGCCGTACCACCAACTAGCTCAAAAGCTTTGTGCCCAACCAGGCAAAAAAAGTACACTACCAAGCAATTGCCTGTAAATATAATCTCTATAGAGATTTAACACGGCTCAACCAGACCTAAGCAGTATTTTTCCATAACTACCATTTTCAACTTGGAATTATATTTATAATGACCTGGGATCCCAATGCTAGCTTTATTTCATTATATCTCGGCACCCCAGAATAATAATGACAAAGAATCACAATTCTTTTTAAAAGTCCCTTTGCTGTCTTTGAACCAGATAAAATCATATCTCTCAGAAAATGTATTCTTCCAAAAATATACCAAAAGGAAAAATCTGGAGGCAAGGGTCCTTGTCCAGGTGTAAGGAATGCCTGAGATTGGATTTAAAAATGGGCAACATGAAAGAGGACAAGTTAGAAACTCCAAACAAAATGTTATTTATTTAAAGTGATCCTGCCTGGCCTGGAGGTTCATGCCTGTAATCCCAGCATTTGGGAGGCTGAGGCAGAAGAATCACTGCGAGTTGGAGGTCAGCCTGAACTACAAAGTGAATTCAAGGCCAGCCTGAGCTGCATAGGGAAACCCTATCTCAAAAAGACAAATGAAAAAAAAAAAAAAGCGATCCTGAAATTGCATAATCATTGCCCCCACCTGGGGAAAATGTCTTAGTTTTCTATACACAGAACTTGGTGGAGAGGAGCTTAGGGTGGCAATCAAAAGACTTTGATTCAAGTCCATCTTTGTTCCTTACAGCTGTGTGATGCTGGCAAGTTGCTGAAAGTCAGTTTTGCATATGCAAATAATGATCATACCAGTTTCATGCTAACAGTAGTGCAAGTGTTAAATGAAATTGTATCTGTAAAACCCTTAGATAAGTTAGTGAAACATAATAAGCAACCCATAAATGTTAACTTGTTGTGTTTTATGATGATTGTACCAATATGATCATTACAAATGAGTCAAGGCAAGGTAAGAAGTTAAATCTTGACTGCTAACTTGTAGATAACGTGGTTAAGAGGGAATAAGATTTCACAAAAGTGCACTTATCCTCAAACTGGTCAAATTGCATGCATTCAATATGTAAAGAATTTAACATGTCAGTCATACCTCAATTAAGTGGGTTTTTTTGTTTGTTTGTTTTGTTTTTCAAAAAGAAAGACTGATGTGGACTTAAGGGCCTTGTACCCTGGACAGGTGTCTTGGTTGAACTTAGAGGTGTTAGACAAATCTGCAAGTATCTTCTATCCATAAGGTTTTGCTCAAGGTCTAAACAATTACAATGCAGCATTTAACTACTCTGCTAGTGAAGCAAAAAGGGAATAGAGGCAAGTTATTTCTACCACTTCCACTATCCATTCCTATCTGGCTGCACGCACTAACAGCAACATAATCTAGCAAAGGCCCTGGTGGATACAGGGTCAAGGGCCAGGAAGCCAGGGAATAGCACTAGCCTGGACAGTTCGGGCACAGCAAAGGGAAGCACTCTAGTGCCTAGGAGCTTGTGGAAGCCCACAGCGGCAGGTAGAAGATCAAAGGAGTGAGCTGTCATCTACCAGGCTATGGATCAGTGGTGTCTGTCTTGGCTGCTGACATTTCCCGGCCAATATTCTCTCATCATGGTCAATTTAGAGAAAATTACCCCACAAGAGGAAAAAAATGCTTAACATAGGTTTTTATAAATCCCGATTACATTCACTTCATTAAGTGTCCTGTTTTATCACTCATGTTACATTTTAAATATGGCACTTATTATTAGGTATTAGAGCCATTGGTGAAAATATGCAAAAATATTACACACAGAAATATGCCAAAATACTGCAGGGCAGTATGTAACTACTCTGATAGAGGTGGCACAAAGAGTGGGAGAGCATAAAGAAAAGACAGTCAAAAAGCCAAAGAAGATGTCCCAGTAATGTCACATCCAGCAGCTAAATGATAGGTAGGAGACAGTGGGAGAAAATGGAAGATGTTTAGGCCCGGCAGAAAGAATATATATGCGGAGATAAAAGCCATTCTTGTAAGATAAACTGGGAGAATTCCATTATTCAAAGGCAGAAAAATAAGGCTGGAGAAACAATAAAATCCCCATGATGGGGGTCCTTGTAAAACAGAAGCACGGTCGGTCGTTGCCTTCTAAGCCACTAGAAAACAAATCAGGATGTGATTTGCAAATGTCAGAAAAGTCTGGTTTTCTGCAGCAGTAACCACCCCAAAACCTCAGTATCTTGTCCAGCAGTTTACTTCTAACTTCCATTAAGTGCTCGGCATGGAGATGCATGTACAGCGTGGGTGGGAGAAGGACGTCTGTTCATCAGAATCACTCCAGTGCCTTGAGCCAAGTCAAGCTTTGCCTCCAGAAGCTCTTCAGAGTGACTTAGGCAGGAGCAATAAGATAGAACCACCCATACCAGCTTCTTAAAGCTTCTACCTGAAAGTGACATGTAATTGCTTCCACTCTTGTTTCTTGAGTCAAAGCAAATCACACAGAGATACCTTGCTTCAGGAGAGCAGAGCATGTGCCCCTCTACCATGGGCTGGAAGGGAAAAGAATCAGAAAACAGAATAAACGACACTGCTGACATCAACATCTCCTTCCTCTTTCTTAGGGCTTTAACTTTTACACGCTGGGTGTGGCAAACATTTTTATCAAAATGCTCTCACTAATTTACCTGAACTATGGAGTGCCCCATTGGGAGAGTGCAAGTATTAACATGCCAATTTGATTAACAACTAAACAGAAATGAGATTGGGTGAAAAGAATTCTTATTTTCCCATTCAAAAGTGTAATGGAACCAAACTCTTTGGTCCCCATCTCAGAAATGCCCAGATGAAGAAGTAAAACCAAGACAAATGCCTGCAGAAACTAGGATGCCCTTTTTACTTTGGTCTCCCAAATGATGCAGGTAAGTGGTGCTATTATCCTGTTATCAAACTTTTACTTGGACCCTTACCTCTTAAACATAGTTCTTACCTCTTAAACTAGCAAATGAGATGAAATTCCACAGTGCTGATGGGAATGTTCTGAGTCCTTCAGGAATGAAAGCAGTTACAAAAGTTGACACTTGGTTTGTTCATAACTCTGAGTGTAATTTATCAGAATTTTCCTGTTTGCTAACAATTGTGAAGTTTGAAATAGAAGCATTTGCAAGGGTAACTAACACATACCAGTATGATTTCCTAGAGTAGCACTTTTCTAGAGAAAGCCATAGGCTAACTAAGCCAGCTGTTTGGAGGATTGAAATATTTTCTAGACTATCCACGGAAACTCACAGAATATCAACTTTAATAAATTGGCTTGGCTACTGGGGACTTACAGATTGATTAGAGTAAATGCAAGTAACAACAGCTGTATTGTACAAGTTAGTAACTACCAAAGTGCTTTCTGAATCCTTTTACACAGTTTTGATCATGGAACCCCTTTGTGGGAGAACAAGGTTCAAATATCATAAAGGTAAATGTGCAGCAGTTGAATGCAGAATACCATATATCACAGCACAAGTCACTTTCAAGAGCCAAGTTCATCCTCATTATTCTAAAATGATTACACAAATTATTAAAAGTCAGTTGCAGTGATGAATGACCTTAAAAAAGAAACAGGTAGCCCAAAAGATTATGTGGTCAGTAAGTAAATAAAATCCTATATATGAGTAGGCATCTGACATGTCAGAAAAAAAAAATGAATTCTCTCAAATGGTTTTCCCAGGAACAATTTAAGCTGTGGCAAATGCCACATCTCTCCTTTCCCACTTTCTCTTTCAAAGAGATTTCGGATGGTCAGCCCAGGTAAAACCCAGCAATTGTCCTAAATTAAATACAAACTTAGGAGTTTAACCTAGACCCAAACACTTTTCCTGAGGTTTCCATGTACCAACTGGCCCTGAACTCAGGCTATGACTCAGAAGAAAAGACAGAGAGAGACAGACAGACAGAGACAGAGAGACAGAGACAGAGAGACAGAGACAGAGAGACAGAGAGATGCAGACAGAGATGGAAAGACAGAGAGAGAGGGAGAAAGAAGGAAGGAAAGAAAGAAAAAAGGAAAGGGAAGAAGGAAGGAAGGAAGGAAGGAAGGAAGGAAGGAAGGAAGGAAGGAAGGAAGGAGGAAAGAAAAAGAAAGAAAGAAAGAAAGAAAGAAAGAAAGAAAGAAAGAAAGAAAGAAAGAAAGAAAGAAAGAAAGAAGAAAGAGGCTCTGCCAGGAGCCTGCACCTTGAAATCTCATGGGGAACATGGAGCAGCCTTCATTTCCTGCTTTCTTCTCACGGTGATTTAGCCTTAGCTATTTCTAAAGGCTTGGGAACAGATAAAGATTCTCTCTCTTCCTGCCCATTTCTCCATCAGTTCTGAGCTATATATCTAGGGTTCAAGACATATGTGTCCTCGTCCTGGATATTGAATTCTTTGTTCCCCTTATGTATCACTCACTTGTTACATTTCCTCACCATTTTTTCCCCTTCTCTCCCCGCACTGCTTTTGAGGGAAGCTGCCATGCCATTTTAGAATAGGAAGACGAAAATGAATTTAACTTGAGCACAGAGGCTACTCTCTTTGGAATATTTAAATGAGATAAATGGTGCCGATCTGAGCACCAGTTCCTTGACATATTGGAGTGCGGAGACTCACGTAGAGCTGTCACTCAGAAGAATGACTTGCAAGCTGCCACCCTGCCATCCTGCTGTCCTGCCTCTTGGGCACCCTGGCATGAATGTGTGTTTCCTGCAGGAGGTTAGAAGGCACGCTCAGCCTGCCTGCAGCAAAATCACCTGAGAGCCAGGTATTCCCTTAGAATAAGCTCACACTAACCCAAGGGTGGAGGTAAGGAATTGAAACTGCAGCAGCGTCTTCCACAAAATGATGTGGTTTTGTATTTGTGGCAAATATTCCCATAGCCAGTGAGGCTGCTTGGGCAGCGTGATCCCTCTAAATTGGGCTATTGTATTCAAGCTGTCATTTTTCATTTTAAAAACCAGGATTCCTTCAGGTAATCAGTAACCTTGAAAAGAGCTGAACTCTTCAGCACAGGTCTGCCAAAAGTCCTCTGAGAGACGGGAAAAGTTGCTGAAAAAACATAAACATCAGTGCCTCTACTGCCCCCTCCACCTTCTTCTGCGTCCCTTGCTATCTCTTCTGTCTCTGCCTCGAATGTTTCACAAAGTTTAGACAGGTTTAGGTTATCACTCAAACACTACGGCTCGGACTCCGGGAAATGGTTCCTGTAATGGAGTTCTCAATTTATTGGTCAATTTCACCTTGATTTTGTGTCACCGTTAGCTTTGCTAGCCCTTCAGCTTGTATTACATGCTCTAAAAATGTGAAACATTTTCAAATATTTTAAATATCACAGATAATTTTATTCAGCTTATAATCTCTTTCTGGAAAGATAAATAAAATTTTTTTTAAAAAAGACATTGTTCTCTGGACTTCTTTTTTCATAACTAGCTAAAATCTGCCACCTTCTGGAGTTTCTAAGATGGCTAAGGCAAATTAGCCAGCGTTGTGGAATCAGAAGCACACATGTTCTTTTGCTATGCAGTGACACTGCCATCTTGTGGGAATTTGCTAGACTATTGATTGAGCAGAAATACAGGAGAGAATGGTTTTTGAGGGGAAAGCAAATATGCGTTGGGAGTGTTTTACTCAAATTACAACTATAAAAAAAAACACCTCATATATTGTGTATTAAGAGATAAATCTAAAAGTCAGAATTCATAAAATAAATTTGCAATATAAAAATAAGAGGATATTTATGTTCAAATTAGTATAGCCTCATAAGAAAAATGCATTTTTACTCACAAAGGCAATAAAAATTGAATGATGCCCACACTAGCACCACAGCAACTTCATTCTCTATCTGAAAGAAGATGGAGAAATTGAGCCATTTCTGTCTTTTTATCTCCTTTGTCTGAGGAATAGATTAAATCATACCAGCTGTCTGCTACTCAGCCCTAATGGTAGAATAAAAATAAGATCGATACCTTTGCACTTCTAACAATTGCTAGGCTCTGCACTCTCACCCGTCCTGGAATTTCTTCCATGCCTGAGGAGAACCCACTTCAATGGGCACAGAATGGTGTCACTGTCTGACTTGGTGCCCATTACCCAGCTCATCCCCAGGACGCCAGCTGCTGGCAGAGCTAACTGCAGATCAGCTGGCCCTTTTGGGGATGTTTCTAGGGTGTCATGTTATTGCTGTCTCCTCTCACATGTTTGAAATCTCCTCCCAAAAGCCTCCTTTGAGAAGACAAGGGATTTGGGGCCATTTTTCCCACAGTGTCAGAAACAATCCCTGCAGCCATGCGCTGGAGGTTGGTGGGTTGTCAGGAATTTGACAAACTATCTTAGCTGCTGTAAATCTGCTTTGCACTTGAAACACAGTAAAGTGTATTCTGTATATATGCAGTCTGGTACCAGATTTCATTTCAGAAAATCAAAATCAGTTTAAAATTCTTACTGATGGAGAGAAATGAGAGAGAAGCATATCATCCTCCTTCCTTCTTTATTTCTATTTTAAAGGCAACCAGTCTGCTTCATCTTTGCACAGGCTGCAACCCAGAATGATTTCCTACAGGTTTTGTTCTTTACTATGATTCTGTGATGCTGGCGTGGGGGCACTGACTGACTCACCTTTGTAGGTATACAGTTTGCCCCCAGTGCTGTATTAGTGGTTGCAGAGAAAGAAGCCTTTTGTTTGGTGCTGTTTCATCTCTCCTTATTTAACTTGTGTTTGTTTCAGGGAGAGAAGAGTTGGGATTGAACATAGAAAATAAGATGATCACCCAAAGAAACTGCATCTGAAACTCTATTCCAACGTCACAGCATTTTAAAATTTGGACATATGGGCAGCAAAGGCTTGGTCTAGCCCAAGTCCCAAGCCATTTGGGAACCAAAGCAAAGGATTTCAATAATGCTTCTGGCCAGCATATTATTAGCAAGGCCTTCTCCAGGCAGCTATTGTTCACAAAGGAACAATAACCAGGTATTGGATCTGCTCTCTGCTTTCTCTCTTGCCTCTGCAGGTGAGTTGCCTTACAGTATACCCAGGTCAGATTTAAAGAGGGATTAAAGTACCACCAGGCAGAAGTGGGCAGGTGAAGAATGAGCACTGCTTCTGACCAGCAGTCTCAGGGTTTGGTAATTCTTTCACTGCACATAGGCTTAAGGTTTAGCTTACACCTGGTATCCTCCTTGAGATGACCCTGGCTTTCCAATCTCTGGGGCCATAAACAGTCTCTTCACAAATCCCCCATGTCATCCTCTCCCAAGAAAAACTAAAACAGAGATCACAAAGATTACTTCAGTGTGTTATGTTTGGAGCCACATTTCAGCAATTGGATAACTTAGCTATTGTACAGGATCCTGGAGACATGGACTAAACGTGTTGGTATATTCTATTGGATAAGTTGTAGTGACGCAAGTTACCTACAGTGGGCAAGCTGATGGCAAAAGGAGTAGCTGTGAACAGAGAAAATGAATCTGCTGGAAAATACTATGGTGCGGCTGTATCCATTTCTAATGTATCACAGTATGGTCCCTTATCCACGGTTTCATTGTATGTGGTTTCAGATACTCATGGTCACCTGTGGTCCAGAAGACATTAAGTAGAAAATTATAGAAATAAATGAATCATGAGTTTAAATTGCTCTGTATAATGGAGTCTCACTCTGTCCTGCCTGGGATGTGCTGTATCACTTGGTCCATCTGTGTTGTCTTTGCTACCTGCTTGCTAGTCGCTGAGCAGCCATCTGGGTTATTGGATAGACTGCCTCACTGACAGAGTGTTTGTGTTCAATTAACTATCACATAATATCCTGACACTATGTCACAAGGCCTACGGTATTCACTTCACTTAATTTCATAATATAGGCATTGTACCATTTCACATTATCACTAGAAGAAGACTGAGTATAGCATAACTTACTTTGCAAGAGAGATCACTTTCACATAATGTTTATTCTATATTATTATAACTGTTCCATTCTACCATTAGGTATTGTTACTAATTTTTCACTGTGTTTAGTCTATAAATTAAACTTTAGAGTAGATATGCAACATGGTATAGAGCCAAAACACAGTTTATGGTTTCAGGCATTTGTAGGCTGCTTTGGAATTTATCTTCCATGGGTAAGGGGAAATACATATTTCCTAATAATTATTTTATATCAAACTCTGTTCTAAACACCAAGAATTGAAAACATTTCCTGGATTCAAAGGGCTCTAAGACTAGAAACTATATATAGTCAACTATGAAATGCCTTGGTAAGTCAAAAGAACAAAGGATGAGAGGGAAAGGAAAGAGTGGGTTCATTTTTCTGGAAGAGGTTGGAGAAAATCTACACAGGAGATGACACCAATAGGGTCTTGAATGAAAAAAAGACAGACAGTGTAAATAAGATCATAACAATTCAGGAAATGTCCTGAGCAAAACCCGAAGGTTAAGGCCTTCACGCACATCCAGGGCTCTGGGAGAGACGATCCCCTGAGTGCCTGAGTGTGCAGGTGCTGGAGAAGCGGGGGGTGCCAACCTCCACACCCCACATCCACTCATAGGTTCGCATGCCTCGGCATCAGTTGGAAATACTATGTCTGACTAAGAAGTGTGACAATAGGGAACTGACAGAATTCTATGAGCCAGGAAGTATTTCAGGCATTAACTGACAGTCATGATGAGAAAGGACTGGAGCAATGATGAAAGAGGCTGGAGACAGGAAGTCAAGGTGACAGGATGCTTCACAGGTCTAGGTGAAGGATGGTGGGGTCCTTCACTGCTGACAGGGAGTTAAAAATGGAGAATAAGAGAAATCCAAAAGAAAAAGCTGAGGTGGAATTGACTTGAGACAAAGGTTAAGAGTAAGGTGATTTAAATGGAGGATTCCTAGCACATAAACCAAAGAAAAATAGCCAGAAAAGACAAAGAGCTCACAGATGCAAGAATGAATGGAGATAATTGCTAGATATGAGATTGTGAACACAGGCTTATAAAGGCAAGAGCTCAAGACAAGAATCTCCTCTAGATGCCAAAAGTAGATGCTATTTTGAGATTTCCCCACATGTTCTAGGACACTAGTACAGTAAGTTTTAAGGACTCAGATAAGCTACCTCACTCTAGGATTACCTTCAAACCTATCCTAAGGGTCTCTCTTTTCTTCTGATATTACCATCCCCTCTCTAGAGGCCACAGGTGATAAATCTTTATAGTAAGATAAGAAGCAGAGACTTTCAAAAGTGTTACTACCATGGCAGGTCCTGAAGTTGAGTTTTACCAGAAAATCCACCCAAACAGCTGTCTGTGAAGCACAGCCTGCCTGCCAGTTGCATTAGGTGCCCTCGCAAGAATACTACTATATTGCCTTTGCTATTTTAAAATTGAGAAAACTGATGCTTAGAATTGAGAATCTTGTCTAAGGGTACAGTTTAACAATATGACTCCAGAGTTTAGACTCGCAACCCTTCAAAGAACACATATTGGCTGATCATCTATTAAGTGACAGCTACAATTCCAAATTTGGGGATGGAAACACAGTCAGGTAGACAGATTCCTCTCCCTCCCAGAGCTCACATGCTGGGTGGGGTGAGTGGGCCACACGCACATAAGCAGGCATACATAGATACGATTATCTCCGGTAATAATCAGCCTCTTTCCCCATCACCTTGCTGTATAGTTTTTGACTCTTTACAATGCCTAGCTGCACAAATCCATGATCACAACACAAACCCCTGATTGTTCAGAAGGTGGCACACCCACGCAGCAGGTCTGTCTGCTATGTTTGTGCTACACCTTCCCACCAAGCACTTGAAATGTGTTAAATAATCATTGCCATTCCACTGCAAGTGCATTTCTCTTTTATTTTAATCCTATTATAGAATTTTTTGATGGCAACCTGCTGTTAGAGTACATCTAACTATGTTAAAGCTCCCCAGGCCTTGAGCATGAAAGAACCTCTTCAGAACACACGCTAGGACAGGTCTACCTTGTTAGCATGGAAATGAAAATAAAAAGCTCTGCTCTGGGGCAAGGAGGCGGAGGATGGGTGCTCTAATACCAGTGCTTAGGAGATGATCTCTCCTTGATCTCTCTCCTTCATGCCTCAGGTGGAGGTGGCCTGACGGAGGAACGGATTCTTTTCTGTATTCTCTCCAGTTCCTTAAGCTTGGCACTTAAGCAATGAGGACCCAGAAGATAACTTTCACCCCTTTAGCTAATGGCTATCTGTGCTGTTCTTCGGCTCCAGCTGCTTTTTGGTGCAAAGGGATCAGTGGTCAGTGGTCAGTGTAACTGATGGTTCACTCCTGAACCTTAGCAATGTTTAATTTTTAAAGTAGAAGTCTCTCTCTCTCTCTCTCTCTCTCTCTCTCTCTCTGTGTATCTGTCTGTCTGTCTGTGTGTCTGAGTTCACCTTCCTTAAATACTGAGCTCATCTTCTTTAAACAAATTTACACTTGAATTGCCACAAAATTTTGTATATTTGCATTTTAATCAGTTATTTCATTCTAAAAATCACAACACAGGTAATATTATATTGGCTACAAAAATTAGAAGATAGTCACAGCACTTCACCCTCCCAAACCCCAGTCTGTATGCCCGGGAAACTATATAATGTACACTGCAAATAAAGTTAAAATTCAGCTCACTTGGATACAAAACATACTTATCCTTTTGTGATAGTTATGGTGAGAGAGAGGTGAGAATCATTAGCAAGCTCTCATGTGCTCTGAAGATCAATTCCTGAGAAAACTGCAAGAACAAAGCAGGTCTCCTGTAAGGATCACATTTTGAAAAATATTTTTTGACCCATAATACAGTGTTACTTCTCAAATATGTTCATGAGGCAATAAAAAAAAATAGGAATCAATGCCTTGTAAATGTTCCATATGGTTCCTTACATGTAAATAACAAAGCTCCACCAAAGAGGTAAGAGCAGTTTATTTTAAAGGAAGCTTTGCCAAATCATTTCCAAATGAAACAGAGGAAGGGAGAGACAGAAAGAGCAACACATTTCTTATCTATATGGGAGCATAATATACCGTGTACCCTCTTAAATGCCCATGTAGAAAACCTTACTTATTTAATTCTTCAACTCGAGGGTGATATTCAAAATATAGTACTTAACAGTTAACCGGGTATGAGATCATTGGAAAGAATACTGGCTGTACCAGTGCATTTGTCTAGAACATGATCCTGCCTGGCCCACAAGAGGCTGTCCTGCAAACAAAAGCACCAATTCATTTCATAACAAGATCTTTGTAAGTACATTCTATGCATGTCAGCAATCCTAGGCTAAATGTTAGTATTTGTAGAATCAAATATATGGTCCTTTCCCTCAAGAGATTCAAAGTCTATTGCAAAATATAAAACATAATACAGAACAGAAAACATTAAATGCTCTAAGAGAGTTATGCAGAGTTGTATTGATAAACAGGAGAGAAAATTATTTATAACTGGAGGAAACAGTTAACTGCTGGAAGAGGTTGGATTTCAAATGGGACCTGAAGGGGAAAGGGGATTTATTCATAAAGAGCCAAGGAAAGGAGCAAGGGGAAGCATGTCAGTGGCAACTTAACAGTAGCAAAGTATGGGACAGATTCAGAGACTATTTCATTATATCTGTGTCATAGGACTCATGAACCCCGGAGATAAGAGGCACAGCTGAAGAAATAGATTGGGGTCAGTTCATAACAAGCCCTGAATGCCAGAGGAAAGAATTTGGACCTGATTCTGTAGCACTTGGAGCACAGTCAAAAATGATTTCAGCAGGAGAGTAGCATGATCAGAGCTTCGTCATCAATCAACTGCACAGTATTTTAACCTTAGCAGGTAATGTAGCAGCAAGCTGGCCCCAGAATGCCGAACTCAGCAGCAAAAGGTCAGGCACTGGACTGCATGTGCTTCTTGCACCTGAACCTGGAGCAATAACTGCTCATTCAGCCTGTCAGTCACCAACTTGCTCAGCACACCTTCTGTGCAGGGATAACGATGAACGCTTCTCCTACTTAGTACTTAGCAGCAGGATTTTGCTCTGCCCCACAGCTGCCATCTGGGACCAGGACAAAGAAAAGGCTTAAGAGGATCTGAAAGAACAGTCTTGGGCACTCCCACTTTTACTGTAGATTTCTGTGAGCTCAGCTGACTTGACTAGACAGTGTTGATTTTTCTGCATGAGACAGAAGAGTAGAATTCTGTTGATTTTGTGTGTTATAGCTGATCGATGTGGTCAGAGTGAGGCCTTTAGACATGGTAAGGGGGAGAAACTGTGATGCCTTTGATGGTCTTATTTGTGCTATGTCTTCTAGGAAAGAAGAAGGTCAAGGTAAGTCCCTCTTGCAGACTCATGTGGCTCAGGCAATGTCACCTCTGGGCTGAAGAGGCAATGATTGGGGCATTTCCAGCCAAGCTGAGCAAGGAAAGGGGACAATTAAGAGCTTTTGAAGAAATGCTGCACTTTGGCTGAGGGACCCTAAACTGTACCTACATTTCTGTAGGCTCTTCACTTGCTTTTTATATCAGCACAGACTGTATTTGGAATTACTGAAAAATGAAAAATGTGCATGCTCCATACACTTAGGTGTTCAGAAACACAGTAAAAACAGGGAGGAACCTGGTGAGAACTCAGGAGAGGTGGCTCTTCAGTAACAAGATATGTGAACTCCACCCCTAACCATGGTGGCTTTGGTCAAGTTGCATAATTTTTATCCCTGCAATACTGTCACAAATAATATCTACCAGTTACTAAGTATCTTCCACACTAATATTTTATTTATATGTCTTTGCATTTAATCCTTGCAAAAAACTTTAAGTAATGATTGCCCTTATTTTACAGAAAAAATTTAAGTCCTAACCGATTAAACTATCTTGCCCAAAGTCACATAGAAATAAACAACAGAACAGATTTTACCCTAAAATCTCGTGCTCTTCACAATCTACTGTACTGTCTCCTGTACCTACCTAACTTTGCTCAGCTGTGTTATGGGGATGATCATTGTAAAAATCAAAACCAAACTACACATATGGTAGAAAGATCATATATACCATCAAGGGCTGAGCAAATAGAAAACATAGCTGCTGTGAAGTTCTTTGTGCCTTTCTCTGTTTAGGAGCATGGGAGACTCAGATATGACTGTATATATTGGGGAAGTAAAGAAACAAGAGGCTTACCCTGGGAATCCAGAAAACATTTGACTAGGGAAGGAAGTTAGATGGTCTCTTAGCAAAAACTGAAGGAAAGAAACATACACAAAGATATATCTGCTCGACTGGATAGAGCAGGAGACGTGGTCCCTGACACAGCAACCTTCCTCTCTCCTCTGAGGATTTCAGCTTTTTTCTATTGTTCTGCTCTCACGTGCTCTGCGTGTAGAAGCAGCACAGTATGGACATCATTAAAAGTGTCGTGTCTGGAGGCTGAAATGAGACACTGATTGTGCCATTAAGCAACAAATTTCATAAACAAATGCAGTTCATTCTGCCCGCAGCCTGACGCTGATGCTTGAGGAGCACTGCTGAAAATCATTTCTCTGCAAGCATTCTGCTTCAAGTTTCAGATTCCAGAAAGCTCCAGTAAGTTGCAAAGAAATAGATTGGCAAGCGGTCTGCTACAGGCACTCAGGGGTTAATGAACATCCGTCCTGTATCACACCCCATGCCCACACCCAGACAGCTTCAGAGGGCCCCTGTTGCTGTTAAACCACCATGCTACAAAGCCACTAGTGCAGCCAACCGGAGCTACAGCCTCCCGAGAAATGACAGATTTAAAAGAAGAAATACTGTGCGCTTGCTGGAGGCGAGTTATTTTAATATAATGCCAAGATGACAGCTCTCCACATTTAATCATCAAACTCCTGATTTTTTGCTACGACATTAGAATTCTTCACAACTGTGGAAGAATGTTTCTTTTCCATCCGTGCCTGACAGTTGCATGTTTGCAAAAATTGTCTGTAAACTTCTTCAATTATTTTCAATAAAATGTAAAGGACTGTCTATATAAGCCCTCTCTTTTCTAACAGCCCCCACACGCCACAAAAGGAAGCAGTTGGCAGCGTTTTCAAGCAAGGCCTCTGAGGCACTATCATTTTCCTTATGGTAACGACTTGCCCCTTAGAAGACTTGCCTCTCTCTTTGTCATGTGCATTATGCTCACTTTCTTTTTGGTAGTGTCTGTGATCATTGGCTGTCAGAGAGGCTATCCCTAAGTGGGCTGAAGTAGCCTGGCCGGCTCCCAATCAAAAGCTTACCTACATCTCAAGGTTGCCAGCCATTAAAATAGACATTTGCATAATTCTCTAGTTTGCTAATTCATACAAGGTCCCTTAAGATAGATCTGTACTATTCTCATACTCTTTTGTCTTTAACAGATGAGAAACTGAAGTTGAGACATGTTATATCTTAATTAAAGATACATAGCACAGTGGACCAGGGCCAGCCACTAAAACCAACACACATGCTACTCCATTCACTTCTCCTTTGGGGGAAATTTTAATAGAGGTCTATTTCCTTGAGAATTCAAGGATGCAAAAATGAATAAAACTTGATTTGAATCCTTTTTGGAAGAAGTTTGAAAAGCAATGATATTGATGGACAAACATTTATTTAAATAATTTGAGCACAATGTGAAAGGTGACACAACTCAGATAAGCTCAAAGTGGCACAGAAACATTCCATGCCTTCACCTGTCCATGAGGTTGGGGAGGGACCCAAGGATATGGCAACTGCAGATGATTAGGAAGGGAAGGGAGGAGGGTCCCTTCCTGTGGAAAGAAGAACAAAGGCGGAACTCATACAAAAACGTGTGAAGGGTTTCAAAAGCAGGACTTCCATGAGGAAAAGTGGGTACAGGAAGACATGCCCCAAAAGTAAGCTGTAACAGAAGACTGTGGAGGGTCTAAGGCCTGCTGCCCCCTAGGCTTGATAAGCTCTTATGTGTGAGTTAATACTCTCCTTCTGCCCTCCAGAAAGGGGAATTCCAAGTATCTTGGCACAATATCAACTCGTATGTTGCCACTCTCCACTGGGAAACCAACTGAAGTGCCTTTTAAAGGACAAAGCAGTCACTGAGATTAAGAAACCTCTCCTGGAACCTTGGTAAAGAGGAGAGAACCTTGCTTTCCTAAAAAGGAAACTAGAGAAACTGTCTGTTCCTGGACTCCTGTTAAATAATTCCTTGCCTACCCATTAGCACTCAACCCACCTTCATTCATAGCCTTCTCTATTGGGTTTTGCCTAGCTGCACCTTATTAGATGGAGTGTGGTTCTCTCAGAGAGAACCAGACCATCATTAACAGCCCTTCCCTGTCACTTGAAAGAGAAGTGCTGATACGGAATTCTCCTGGAAGAATGATGAATCGCAGCTACAGAACCAGTGTGAGTGTGCTTGAGAGCTGCCACCTCCTTCTGATCTCATTTTCACCTATTTCTGCAGTGCAAAGCTGGGACTTGAAAAGTGGTGCTCTTGATAATAACAGAAGGCATTTTGCAGATCTGGGTTAGCTTTCAGATTATATTCTGGGTAAATAATTAGTGCCTTTCTCCGGCACTGTGTGCCCCAAAGCTCCATTCACCAGCGATACATGGGGGATGTTTGAATTCTCGCGAAGAGGTCCCTGGAGATAAGTACTCTGGGCACGTTGCCCAGCACCATGGAAAGTGTTAATGGGCTAATTCCTGGATGCAGCTCTCTCAGAATAACTGGACGTGCTGCCACTTTGTTAAGGCAAAATAATCCTTCTCAGTGAGGCAGGCATCCGGTTCTTAGCAGAGTGGGAGAGCCCATTCCACAGCCACTAGCACCTGCACTACTGCCCTATCTTTGCTTTGGCTACTGCGCTTCCTTCACTTTCAATATGTGAAACTGAGATACAAATGAAACTAAGAACTCAAACTCTTTCACAGACTGTACACTTCAAAGGAGAAGGGAAAAAATTCTCTTGAGGTGACTATGTATTCTATTACTGCTCAGTGTAACCATCAGCATACCATTTCACCACAGGTCCCAAATGGAAAATTTTGAGGGCTATTGAATACACTGCAAGCTTTCGAGCAGATCCACGGAAAGCTACTTAACACAGTTGTCTCTGTAATTGTGACACATTATAGAAATGTGTGGTATTCCAAAGCCATCAGCCTCACACTTGTCTGGGTGGTAGGAAAGCCAGAGTGAGGATTCGGTACCATAGCCCATTAACACCAGCGGGAAGACAGCTGCTTGACAACCACATCCCCAGCCAGGCTTTGCTTAATCCTATTTGGTTTAAGGGATTTGTTCCCTGAATCAGAGGGTCACAAATAGAAAGGGGATAAAAATACTGCTATGGCGATGCCTTTGAACTAGCCTGGTGTGCCTGTCAAATATGTCTCACCCCCATGCACACTTCTGGAGTGCAGGGTGTATATATTGTCCCGGGGCCCTAGCTTGGAAGTAGTTAAGATTCCCTTCTATCATCTCCACTGCCTCCTATTGCCTCCTGTCCACTCTGCACTTCCTGATCCAACTCATGATCCAATTCAGTAAAACTCCTAGGAATAAAAAAAAGATTTAAGGCATTTTAGCAAACATTTTTTCTTTAACTCTTAACTCAGCTATACATGTGTGAATGGCCTGTGCTTTCTAATTTACTCAGTGAAGGGCATGGCATGAATAACAACACAAAGTTAACACAAATGCCAAGCTAACAATATTCCAGGCAGATACTAAATACATAAATTGTCATTGCTTTTTTATTCTTCATACCAACTCCATGAAATAATTGATTATTATACCCATTTGTGAATAAGCAATCTGGGCATGAAGAGGAAATGATTAAGCAGGAAATATTTCCTACAGAACTATATGTACTATTATAACAAGACAAAAATAATCATATGATAATAATATGATTCATGGTAATAGCCACAGTAGAGCTGGAAACTTCACTTTTGAACTAGCAGCAAAAACCAAAATTTCTGAGTCAGACAGGCTAAAATCTCAACTTCTCTACTTATTAGTTGCGAAATGTATCTAGACTTTAAAATTGTACCTAAGTTTTATTTTTGTAAGAATTGAATATGGATGTAACTCAGTGTGAAGATCCTGGTTTTAACCCCAGCACTATAGAAAATGGAATATGAAAAAATATATGATGGAGTTAGCAGAAAGCAGGTTTGTGACATATGCATCTGTCCTCTCCTTTCTCTGCTCATGAAATGTACAACCTCAGTTATGCATCCCACGAACTACAATATGATCCATCAAGTTGCTTGTGGCAACTTGGTGCCAGCTTCTAGTTATTTTATATCTATTACCAAGATGTCTAGATGAAAGTGGTGGCCAGCATGGTTAATCTCATCCTTAACCAGAAAGAATATCTAATAAGTATCTAAATCACCAAAATGCCAAGAATAATTGTCTGAGGAAAAAAAATTACAGAGCTAAACCTTAATTAATCAAAATCCCAGCAATAAAATCAGCTAGAATTTCTCTTCCCTCAACCTAAAAATTATGAAATAAGAACACCAAAACAGTCTTACAATGAACAACTTTTTAAGTAATAAGCTCCTTGTCACTGGGTATATTCAAGCAAAAGTTGGACAACTATCCATGAGAGATGTAATGAATGGGCCATGAACACATGAAATCAGTGGTTTTTCAAACTGCTTTCAGCAGCAGAGGTAACAGCAGAGATTGTTAGGATGAAGTATTCAGAAACTTGGATCTCTCCATGAAGTTCTAAGGAATAAAGTCTTAGGGTGCCAGGAGACTCTTTACATAAACTGGTTTAGATAATCTCCAAAATTCTATGATCTGTAACTCTAATGCTATCAAGAAGTAAGGCAATAAAGAGAAACATTTCCATAATATCTTGTGGTTTGAAAAGTCTTCCTGTGGGTACGCATTACCTTACAAAGTGTGAGTTTGGACTAATTTACAGTACACTGTGACTTATGGTGCATACACTTAGTAACCTCAATAAGCTGAGCCTGAAATGATCCACATTTCAACTAGAGTGACATGGTGTCAAGAGAGGTAGATCCTGGGAACTGAGAGAAGATACTGAAGATGCAACTCAAGCAATATTAGCTTCTTACAATATTTACCCAGACAGAAAGGTATGTTTTTCAAGCACTATTCAGTGAGCCCAAAAAAATATAAACTTTAAATTCTCTACCAGTCTTGATTAAGAAAGCAACCCAGAAAAGATTTTGCAAGGCAGAATGTGGAAGTCAGTTTTTGGCAATGAACACTGGCAGCTAGAATTCTGCAGTATGTTCTCCATTGAAAGTGATGATGTAAGGCCTAGCATTGCTCATAAATCTGTTCAATAATAAATCTGACCAGCAAAGTGGCAAGAATTATAGCAAGACATTTTAAGGAGCTCATACTTGAGATAAAGATGTTGCACAATTACCATCAGGTAAACTGATTTTTTTCTGTGATTTGTAAATCAGTCTTTAGTTGTACAAATGACATCTTCTTCCTCTAAAAATCAGGCCTGGAAAATTTAATCCCAGAGAATGGTGGGGAGGTCATGTTTCATACATATACATCACAGAACTCTTGGAAGACCAAAGAAATAGATAAGCAGATAACTTGGTATAAAGTTTCAATAATTGTTCTCAAATTCACAGGCAGATTTGGGTTACCAAGGGAGTTACTTTACCGCCACAGCAACTCAGTCCTGAACTACATAGGCTTTGCTATCCATAATCTGTGACAGCAAAGTAGATCACTTCCAAATGAAAGCTCCATTGGTGGCCCTTCATCATATACAAAGCCCCAGCTACAGGGAAGTCTAGCCAATGTGACTGTTAGGATCATCACATCTTCTTTAAGACAAGAAGTCAGTTCCAGTAGGACAGGGATTCCCAGACCCTGGGCCATGGACAGGTACCAGTCCATAGCCTGTTAGGAACTTGGCCACACAGCAGGAAGTGAGTGGTGGGCAAGGTAGTGAAGTTTCACTTGTATTTACAGCCATTTTCCATCGCTATTATCATCTGAGCTCACCCCTTGTCAGATCAGTGGACACATTAGATACCCATAGCAGTTACCATGAACAATATGCACAAAAGAGGTAGTCTCTATGTTCTATGGGAACCTAACCCCTAAAGAAAGCCCCCACCAAACTCCTACATCTCTACATCCTCTACCCCTTAACACCCTTTGGCAAAGTCACCTTCAAAGAAACCAATCTCTGTGTTAAAAAGAGACTGCTATAGTAGGGGGATTGGAATTGGTTAATCCATTGTGTTCTCAGCAGAAATGAAAATAATAAATAAATAAATATTTGAAAATGACTGGCAAATTTGTGATTCTCTTAGTTATATTTTGTTTAAAGTTTCTATATGTCAGTTGTGCAAAAGGACTGGAATGAATACAAAGTCACTATAGTTTGTACCAGGTCAGCTATATTATGTATTTTTGCTCAAATTTTGTTGATAAGCTAATTTTTTTCTCTAAATGTAGATATATTAATTCTTCCTGGTCTTTTGGCTGACATTATAAAATCCTGACTTTGTGATAAAGGCAGCATCATGTATTTGTAAAGATAAGGGCTTTGGAGTCAGAAAGCTCACCTATGAGTTCTGGCTATAGCATTAATATACTATAAAGAAAGCTTGCTATTAAATCTTTTGAATTTTCTATTTCTTCTTTTATAAATATGACATTTCAGCCAATCTTTCCAAGTCATTACAATTATTAAGGTTTTGTAAAAGTCTTTAGACAGTCTTGCACAAAGCAAGTTCCATGTAGATGCTTGCTGTTCCCCTCCATTCTTATTTATATCAACTAATCAAAAGATTCCTACATACAAAAGTTCTATAGCCCCAAGTAAACCAACCTATCAATCAGTATCTCTTATGAAATGATACCAGAATTAAACTTCCCTCTGAGGGCATGTGTCTGTAACTGTAAAACAGTTTCATTGCCCATAACAAACATGTTAAGATAGTTTGAAATCTTTAAGCAATAAAATTGTTTCAATAACCTTTTTCTACTATTTATTGAAACAGACTCATTAAAATTTAGCAAGAATTCCAACAAGAGCGTGAACCCATAGAGAAGCAGATAGCAGGACGGCAGGCGTGCAAGAAGTTTAACCAAACAATTGCCCCTTGTGCAAGGAAAGAACACAGCAGGTTAGGAGACAGCGTGAAGCCTGTGATGCAGACTGTCATCGCCTGAGAAGGGAAAGGGGTGAGTGAGGAAACTCCTGAGGAAGGATGTCCTATTAGAGAAACATTCCCTATTTCAGGGTGACCTGTCTTTGACAGGATTAGACGTTGGCATTCCCCTTGCTTGCGGGCCACCCAGTTGGAATAGGCCTTACTTTTCCAGACTGAGGTGTTGGCATTAACAATACAAGCTAGTCGGTAAACTGAATCTCTTGCAGATGAAGGGTAAGTTCTTCCATGAAGGTCATCCAAGTGTCCATGCCCACATCTGCTACAACTGAAGAGCAACTGAAAACTATTCATAAGCAAACATCAGCACATTCAAACACTATCACATAAGAACTGAAGTTTTACTATAATAAGAAGTTTCCCATTTCCTTCATTTTCAGGTTCTAGTCTAAGGTCTGGGGCCATGGTAAGGATTAAGAATGATAAAGTCCTTGTTTCTTATGAAGCTTCTATTTTTGTAAGAAAGAAGCAGAAAATAAACCAACAGTGCTGCTTACTAACAAACACAAAATAGAGCGATATGATCAACAGGGACGAAGAGAGTACTTTGAATTGCACAGCTTTAAATTAAGTGATGGGGAAGGTTTCCTGGGAAAGCTGGTGTTTAAATAATGCAAGATGGCACTATGCAAAGTTCTTGGGAAAGTCTATGGTAGGCAGAGTTAATAGCTAGCACAGATTCCTGTGCGAATAAACATACACACAAATCTGAAGGCTCCTTGACACAAACAAGTAGAGGAATTTAAACCAAAACTAAGCATAGCAGTTACAGTTTTGGCTTGAATGACTGAGAAGATGGTGGTTCTATTAAGTCACCACTTAGAACATAAAAGCCTGAAAACCTGCGTGTGAACTGGCTGAGATGCTTTCCTAAGAAAGAAATACTCATTATTGTAGATATTTGGAGGAACATAGAGATTTGAGGTGCTGCAGCATGCCCCCTTCCCCTGGCTGCATGCTGCTTTGCAGGATGCTACCCAGTAGGGAGGAAAGATCCACCATGGAAGCCTGCTGAGGGGAGACTGGTGCTTCAAAAGTGCACATCTCCAAGATGCTCTGAATGACATGGGTGGGCCCTTAGAAGAGAAGCGAAAGGCATGTGTATAGGTATGGAAGATGGATAAGAGCAGTGCATCTCACCCTAACAGAATGGCTTCACCAGTTTGTTAAAAAATAAAAAATAAACCCTGCTGAGGTGAGTCTCACAGGAATCCATCTGCTATCTCTGGCCAATTTGAGGCTAATCATAAAGCCAAATCAATGCAACTGACAGCCATACTTCTTTCTTCAGCAACAATATTCTAGGTTCCTGTTTCAGTCCTTTTTCCAAAATGTGAGTCTCTTAAATGCCTGTAAGATCAGGTTATCCATGACAGGGGATTATTAATCCTGATCCCTTTACAATTTGGAACTTCAATGAAGTCTCCCCATTTGTCACCTCTTTAACCCAGAACAGTTTTGACGCCTCTCGGATTAATTTTGGTGATGAATCCGATTTCAAAGAACATTTATCCAAAGTTGAACCCATGCACCTGCTAATGTATTTCAGTACTTTTACTAATAGCTTTAGAGATATTTTTAATTTATATTTCACTGTGTATTAAGATATCCTCCTTCAGTTCACCTGCCTCTCTGTAAGAACATTTTTCATATTTCAGATCAGGACACTAAACACTAGAACTAAATGGATGAGATCATTTTAAATATTATGCAGATTCCCACGCAGGTCAGATATTTTAATACTTTCTCATCTCTAATTTATTTCTGTACTTGTTGAATGTGGATTCTCATATGTCCTTTTAAGTACCTTCTTAATTTTAATGACATTTTAGAAAATTATTTGAGTGTGTATGCACAGAAGTTTTTGTATAATGGAAAAGGCCATGGGGATAATGAAGTAGAACCTATTCTGGCTTAGAGTTTCTAGAACAATAAGGACACAGAATGCTGCTACCAGTATATTCGCTGACATACTGATATAAATCACTTATGCAAAACTTATTACTGATGCCCACCTCACTACCAGCCACCCAACTCTCCCATGACAAACCTCACAGCCACCATCTCACCTGTACTTTCCCACATCTATCACCACTAATCTGTTCCTGAGTTTTCTTGTCTCTGTTGTTTTTCTGTTCTGTCCCCATCACTTCACCCATAACCACCGCCTTCCTGTCTTCATCCTGCATTCTGATGACTGCCACAGATTCCAGCTTGGTCTTCCTGCCATTACTCTGTCCTCCTAAAATCCAGTTTCCAATGGGCTGGGGATTTAGCTCAGTGGCATAAGTACCTGTCTGGCAAGCAAAAGGTCATGAGTTCGATCCCCGGCACCAAAAAAAAAAAAAAAATCCAGTTTCCTCAACTAAAATCTCATTATACACTTTACCTGCCAGAAAAATGAGCCTCAGTGATTTCTTTTCCCACATGAGAGTCAGTTAAGTTTAGTAATCATTTCTCTACTATCTTTCAAATGCCAAGAATTTCTAGGTTTGATAATCAGAGACCTTCTGAAATTACTGGCTGGACTACAGCTAAGAATAAAACCTACAATGCATGGGCAAGATAGTCTCTGGCCAAATATCTGTTTTCTCTCTTTATCAGCATTAGGGATTTCTTAATTGATAAAAACAAAGAAAAGAAAACATTGCATTAATAATGCCATCTGTGGAAGAAAAGGGGAGGGGAGGGGATATCACATGGATCCCTTAAGGTCTGGAGGATGACTTGGAATCCTGAGTATGGGATAGAAGCTGAAGGCAGTTCAGGAGAGTCTGAAAGATGCTGTACTTGAGAAATACAACCTCATTGATTCCTTCTTTTCTCTCTTCTCTTTTCTCTTTTTTCTCTTCTCCCTCTTCTGTGTTCTCTGTTCTCTCTGCTCTCCCTTCTCCCCCTCCCTCTCCTGTCTCTGTCTCTTTCTCTCTCTCTCTCTCTCTCTCTCTCTCTCTCTCTCTCTCTCTCTGAAATCCTTATCTATTCTCCACTGCCCCATTGCCAGTCATAGATTACAGAACAATTTGGCACCTGACAAGCTGAAAGTGACCACTAACCAAAATGCCCCTGGCTGGACATAGAATGCCCTGGTCAAGGACAAAGTCAACAGTGACAAGATTAAGGAATTTTAGTAGGAAAACCAGAGCAGAAGAATAGGAGCAACTGATTCTGAGTCTAGGTAAGAGAGATAGATACCTGTGCTGTGGGGTGGGGTCCACAAAAATACCAGGGAAAGACTGCATAAGATACTCTGAAGGCTTTCGTTGCAGTGGAACACCATCGCCATCTGGACATTCGAAGCTAACGTGACCCCCTTATTCTCATCAGCAGGTAAGACCTGGAACATTCCCAAGATAGATTCATCTTCCCCTACACTTTATTCCCTTGTGGACAACCTGAGCCCTGCGCTTACAAACTCTGGAGTATTCTCCTGGAAAAACTTCCCTAACCTTCTTTGGGTACTGATTTCCTCCTCATTCTGCAGAACTTACCTCTACTGTCAACTCCTTCATTAAGTCCTCTCTCCACCCCTGTTTTTATTCCTCCCAAGTACCTGCCAGGCAGAGTCATTGTTGATGCTGTGCCTCTAAGCACTTGGGAATACTGAATTTTCCAGTTGTATTTTCAGTCACTATTATGTGACCCTACCAGGTCAAAAGGTAGAGGTCAGGTTTACTCAGTTGTATGCAAACAGAGCCAAGTGAAGCTCTACCAGTCCTCCTGCTGACCCCAACATCTGGGTTAGCTACTTGTCCTGTTGGCTCACACACTGTCTGTAGGTGGGGTCCCCCTGTGACACTTAGCACGCTTGCCTGTCTGTGCCACGTAGACATTATGCCCTACATACCTGTACAGTAGTTGTCACAGACACTCAATGACTATTGAATGAAGGAATTTATTGAAAGTCTAAGTGACAGAATAAATTAAAAAGAAGAGAAGAGCATTTGCCAGCCTATTTCTCCTAGACATGGGTTTCTGTGAGCATGCATACTTGATTGATAAAATGCCAATGACAGAAAGATAATTTGATGAAAATAGGTCTTGTCCATTCCTTTAACAACAGAAATCAAATGCTAGCTTTATTATTTTGTCTATGTGATCTTAGGTAAGTATCTTTGCATCCTCTTCTATCTATAAAGTGAGGAAATCTTACAATTAGCTAAAATTTATTGAAAATACACTTTATCGAAACTTTGTTAAGCACTTTAATTTCATTATCTCCTTAAATCTTCAGGAACCCTTGACATAGATACTATATTCTATATTCCAGAATTAAAGTACAGTAGTACATAATTAATTGGTTCTAGGAAGCTCAACAAATACCAAAAACAACGATTACCAAACAAATTATTTTGCCAGCAAGTCACAAGGCAATCAACATTGACATTCTAACTTGTGCACTAAGTACCAAACAAGCCATGAGGGCCTGTGGTGTGGCCCATACCTATAATCCCAGCACTTGGGAGGCTGAGGCAGAAGAGTCTTTCAAGTTCAAGGCCAGACCTGGCTACATAAGCAAGTTCAAGGCCAGTCTGCACTACATAGTGAGACCTTATCTCAAAAAGCAAACAAACAAACCACAAGTATCAGGACAAAATTTTCACATCAAAATGCATCAAGCACCAAATTTGACAAGTTTTGAAGCAATCATGTGACTGTACATCATCTGCTTAAGCAAGCTAATGAAACTTCAGAGTCTGAGCCTAAACATACACCTGATACCAAATTCCAAATGACTAACTGCTGCCCCTACTTTTAAAAAAGTGTCTGCAATTTTCAAAATTCATAAATGTTAAGAAATGTCTATGGCCCGTGCCAGACCAGATATCAGTCCCTTTTCTTACTCCACTGATACGTAAATTTGTGAAGACAAGGTATCCTATTGCTTTACCCTTATAAAGTAAGATGTAGTTTGTTCCTTTGTCACAGTACAGTGCCATGTATATCGCTAATGTTTTAGTAATCCCAATCTTTTATTTTGAAGGGCACTTTGGAACAGGCTGTGCACACCCATAAAAGCTAATTAAAAAGGGAAAAAAATGGAAGTTGCCCAAATACAAGTCAATACATAAGAGGATAAATAAAATGTGTTATATACATACAATGAAATGTTATTTGGCTTTAAAAAGTAAGAGAATTTTGGCATAGTCTGCAGCATGAATGAATCTTGAGAATATTATGACAAGTGAAAACAAAACCAGTCATAAAAGACAAGTACCTCTGATTTTACTCACATGAAGGATGGAGAGAAGTCAAGTGCTTAGAAACAAAGTGAGGGAAGAGGGGCAGGGAGTCGTTTCATAGGTCCAGAGTCTCGATTTTTCAAGGTGAAACACTGTGTGGACTGGCTGCACTGCAATGTGGATGTTCCCAGTGGTACTGAACTGCATGTGTTAAAATGGCATAAATGAAATAAATGTTTTCCACAACTGAAAACAAAAACTGAGTATGTCAACTGCCAAAAAAAGGAGCAGGGAGAGAATAAAATCTCCCTCTGACACTCCAGTCATCTTCAGCGCTGTGGGAGGTACTCAGCAGTCAGCGGATGAGCTGAGAGGGTCTGCACAGGGCAGGCAGGCTGGGTCAGTGGACAGGGAGAGGTGCCCGGTCCCAGGCAGGACGAGTCAGGCAGGTGTGAGCAGGGGCAGCAGGACACTTCAAGGAGAAAGGAGGCAATGCTCCCAAGTGCTCCTATTTCTATAATTAAAAATCAATCGATGGTTTGGTGCCATGTACTCAAAATCTGTAAAGGAAAATTAATTAGTTCAAGAACTAATTTTCTTTCTTCTTTTCCTAATAAATAACTAGATGTGTGATCCTGAGCAAGCCACTTAACCTCTCTGGATCTCTTCTTCCTTAGAGTTACATAAGAGGAGGTAGAAACATGATAGCATCTAACTGTCTTCCAAACAGTAAAACCCTGATTATATTCTAAATTATGCAGTTCCCACCCCCTTCTCACCACTTACCCAGCGCCCCACACACACACACAGTACACCCAATATAATTTAACTTATCTTTCCGTCTTTCATTATTTTAAATTGTCCTTAAGCAAATTATCTCATTAAGTGGGAAATACTTTTCTACTCTCTGAGGGGGATTTTTTGTGTGCCTAACACACATTCTTTTCATTAAAATGACCACATACTGTACTTTGTTTCCATTTAAATGATAAAAGGAAATGCTGAATTATCTCCTTCCTCCTATTTCTCTTGTTCAAAAGTCACCAACTGTTTCATTACCCTGGAGTCTTCCTTCAAGAAAACTGAGGAGTGTGATAAGGTGAATGTTTTCATTCTAAATTCTTTTTTAACATGAAAGGAAATAAATTGCACTAAGACAGTCTTTCACTTACAGAAGCTTCTGTTTTGAATGTTTTGGAACAGAAAAAAGAAAAACCCTTCAGACAAAGAATAAAAGTAGTAGTCTATTTCATAATGTGATCTACTAGGTAGCAGACTACAGGGGTAGAATTGAGTTTTTGCTTCTTATTTTCTTACTTTTTCTTTTTGAAAGAAAAAGGTGACCAGAAGCAGAGTGGTATTCAGCTGCTAGGCACAGGTACAGCTATGTCTGTTGCTTATGGACCCTTTTCAGATAGATTGAGCCGCCTTTGTGATTTTGATTGGTCGCGCAACTGGTCTGATTGATTAGTACCATCTGGTAATTAACTATTTTATTATTGCTCCTGGCAGCAATAGAAACACTGTGGTTTCTGATTTATTGGGTTCAAATAACAGAATGGTGCACAGTGAGGAATGGAAATAAAGAGAAGGAAAACAAAGGGACACACAGGGAAATTACTACTGGCATAGATAGCTATGGATTTGAAGTGAGCATGCCTTGTAAGCTACAGGACTTTATTCTCAAATTGGCTGAACTGATGCATAGGACTTTATTTCTCAAATAGACTGAACTAAGCAATACCTTGTTCTTATCTGGTTATACCACAGCTTATTGTGTTTATAGTTCAGTCTGTGTATCACCGAGCTTTTTCTGGCTGTGACCAAAGTACCTGATAGTCATAGCTTAATAGAGACCAGATTTACTTTAGCTCATAATTTCAGAAGTTTCAGCCCATGTTTGACTAGCTCCAAGACAGAAATGGTGCAGTGGAGGAGAACTGCTCACAGCATGGCCATTGGGATCAGAGAGAACTGGAAAGAACCACAGGGAGAGAGGAAAGAACTGGGGACAAGAATACACCCCCCCAGGCCATGACCCCAAGACCTACTTCCTCCAACCAGGCCCCACATCCTAGTGACATATTCAAGTATCAGTTCATCAGCGAGCTACTCTAGGGATTAGTTTAACATCTCTATGATCCAATCACACTCCAAAAGTCCCATCTCTGAACACTTCAGACTGTGGGGGCCACTTTTAATTTGAACCATGAAAGCTCAATTGTGAAAAAAATCTAAATGGTAGGCTACTGGGGTAACATGAACCTCTCTTCTGTCAGTGACTTAAGTGTTTGTGCCTGATGTTTAAATACCATTTTCCAAGGCATCCTGAAGCCTTTAGGATCTTGAAAGAAGTAATTGATTACCTAGAAAACTTACCTCCCATGGATAAATAGTTTGCATTTCAGAAGCAATGTAGATAGCTCATCAAAGTTCTGACTAAAGGTACTGTCAGCTGGCTTCAAAGATCTGTCACGATTATATAAACATCAACTTAGATACACTGGGTAACCTGTAAGAAAGGTGCTTCTGTAATTGCTAACTTCAGCTGAATTCTCCATTTCACAAATCTGTGCGATAATTTACAGACAATCTTATCCCAAGATAGATGTTGTAAAAAGATTACAAAATACTATATATTGAGTGAATAAATGATTAAGTCATATATGAATCTAAGATTCCCTCCCCAGGGGAAAACATTGACAAAATCTTATACACTTGGCATAAATAAAACAGAAGTGCAAGGAGAACATAATAGTTATATAGCTTATTTTGCCTACTTTATAAAAATGTACTAGCCACTTAAAAGTACTCTTCTTGGTACTAAAGCTAAAGAGAAATTTTTCTTTGAATCCCTTAAAAGATAACAATGTGTAAGTGAACAATGTTCTCAAAATAAAGACTTGGAAAGCTAGAACTATAAGGGAATGACTTACATGAGACCCAACTTCTTACTAAGGGCAGGTATAGATGCATAGGATGAAAAATATCTTCTACATATCAAAAGCAATTGTTTCTGACACAAGATTCTGGATAAAAGGGAACTGCAGATAAGTGAGCCGATATTTTCTGCAACATTCCCCCTAAAATATTTGCTTATTTTGAAATTTTCCACCATGAGGAGCCAGCACATAGCTCCGTTTAAATCAAACCCAACATAGATAATGTTTGTTAAGTGCTGTTCCTCGGGGGAAGGTTCACTCTGGGGGCCTCCAAACTACACACTGTATTGCGTACCCTTTTCACATTCATCATATAAGAAAGGATAGGACATTGTAAGTGCAATGTACCTTGTTATTCAAAAAGACAGGAGCTCGAGTTAAGGTAGGGAAGATAAAAGAACAAGAATCATATGGCAGTTATTGATCAAGCAATTCAGTTTTTCATACATTTGCCAGGTCCTTGATTTGGGCTCAGTTTTGAAAGTTGTTCTCTATAGTTCTTTTTTCTACCATCTGAAGTGGTATCTCCTCCCTCTTGGTTATTCACCACAAGAAACAATCCATAAAACTTTTAAAAAGTAAATTTAAAAAGAAAGTAATCAATAATTCTTAAAACACAAACAATTTTCTAAACAATCCATCTTGGAAAAATATAAATAAAGCAATTTAAACACAGGCTTAAGCCAATCCAACAAAGAAAAAGGTAAAATACTTTATTTAATTTTGAAATGTTAAACAATTCAATAGCTTGTTCTCTATTCTAGTTTTAAAATAAACAAATATGCTTTCAGATGAAAAAATTCCCAAACTATAGTTCCGCAAACTAGAACAAAGCTTTTCTTACTCCTGTAAGGAGTACTTTCAGAAAATCTGTAATAATTGTAATTATTAATAACATAAAACTTTTTCATGAATTTAAAGGCTACAAGTCATTACCACTTTCCATTTAACATTGATTGCAATATGCTAAGCAAGCAAAAAATAAGGACACAAAAAAATAAGATTTACTTTAGAAAGAATGAAATGAGAGTTAATATTAGAGAATGTATGAATATGTAGGCAGAAAATTGAAGAGAAAAAGAAAAAAATGCTAAAATTAATGCTATCAGTTTCCTATGTTGCAAAATTAAAGGTGAAAAATCAATCATTTATATACAGTAACTAACTCAAAAATGAAATTAAATATGCATATGACTTTCAGTAGCATTAAAATTATCAAATATTCAAGAATAAATGCTTTAAATGGACTCTTCATTTTGAACTTCTGGTTAGTGTAAGCTTGTGGTATTTTTATGAATAAAATTCTCTTTAAAGATTTTTACTACTGTGAATAGTCATGGGATGCACTCCATCACACAAAATGTCACTCAGAAATCTCTTTGATACAGATTTTAGTTCTCATGTTAAAAATGAGAATTAACATCCTTAAAATTCTAACATACCCAAATGGGGAGAGTTCTAAAAGGACAGGCAGGATTTTTAACAGCTGGGCTTCCAGCATCAAATTTGTTTGAAATCTAAACAATGGATCCTCCGGTTGCACCCTTAAGAGAATCTTTGTCCCAAGATCAGGTGTTATACTGACAGCCTTTGCAATAGGGAAAGGCCAGGAATCAGGTATAATTTTATTTTCACACCTTGCGAGCCTTCAGTCCTTCTGTAATTTCTGTTTTAAATTTAAAAACTTCCTCTTTGGCACCTAACTTTCTCTCTTTTCCATAATATTTTATCACATGTTGACAAAAATAACCAATTATCCTTTTGACCTATCTGGAAATCTCTTTACTCGATTTTGTGGGTACAATTTTCTATTGTTCATCTTTTCTCACACAAGTTATGCTAAATTTTCTGCCACTACATAATGTGGATTTCCCTTCCCTCTGGTAACAGCCTCCTCACTGTCTTTAAACTTTCTATTAACAATTCCCAGAGGATCTTCTAGTCTATTCCTGTGGTCCTAAAGCTGAAATCATGCTTTACGGTTTTGCTACAACCACATCCTACTTTGAGATACTATTTTCTGTTACTGTTCAATGAGGCACACCATAACCAGTGTGCTAAAGCAATTTGATATTAGCTCTAAGTTCTGTACATTAACCAACTTTAATTACAGTCGTTTGGGGTCTCTCAAAGCAGTACAGATCAGATAGTGGCAAGACTGTATCTGAAAGCTTCGCTAGGTACATCTCCAGAACGGGATTAGTTTTCTATCTAGTTTCCCTCCCCATGGAATCTTTCTTCTAGCATCTTCCAGGGCCGTTCTTCGTAGCCCGGACCCAGTGGTCTGAGCAGTTGCACTTTTAAACAGTTGGCTTCCTGAAGGGAACAGCCAAAAGGTGAATATTCCAAGAGGACATGCAAGATTTTTAACATTCAGGGCTCTGAAGTCAAAACGGATGCACTTTATTTTTCAAAAGTGAGTCACATGGGTATCCAGATTAAAGAAGAGGGATATCATTAGGGCATAAGCACCAGGAGGCATAATTCACTAGAAGAACCTCTTTGGAGACTAGCAAAGTAAAAACCACTGGAAAACAAAGACTGAGAAAACACTGAAAAGAAGTCCATAAAAAAATGATAAATTATATACAGAAAAGAAAAAATCCAAGTCACACTAACTTCAAAAAATAAAATAATATCTTTTTCTTTTCTAATTGCTCTGGAACTTATTGTTCCAGAACTAATCATCTAATTGTTAACAGAACTATACTGAATGGAGTGGTGATAGTGGGCATCCTTGTCTGGTTCCTGATTTTAGAGTGAAAGCTTTCAGTTTTGGGTCAAGTAGTAAGATGTTGAGTGTTCGCTTGCTATAAATGGCTTTCATCAGATTGAGTTAAAAATCATCTATTCCAATTTTCTGTAGGATTTTTATCATGAATTGTGTTGGACTTTATCAAATGCTTTTTCTGGGTCTATTAAAACTGTCATGTGAATTTTTCCTTTGGCTCTGTTCATATGATGTATTACATTTATTGACTTGCAGATATTGAACTGTGCCTGCATCCCTGGGATGAGTTCTACTTGGTCATGGTGAATAATCTTCTTGATGACTCACTGCATTTCATTACCACTATCTTACTGGAGATTTTTGTGTCTATGTTTATTAGGGAGATTGGCTTGTACTTATCTTTTTTGGCACACTATTGAAGCAGTTTGTAATAACTAGATCTTGGAAGCAGCCCAAATGCCCATCAACCAAGGAATGGCTAAAAAAAGGTGGTTATTTTTATAAAATGGAGTACTACTTGGCTATAAAGAAGCATAAGCTTGAGACATTTCTAGGTATATGGAAGTACCTTGAGACTGTACTCAAAAAATCAGGCACACATATGTAAATATTATATTGTTTCTCTAGTGTAAGATACTGAAAGTGTAAAGGACAGAAGTGTATAAAAGGTATTGTGAAAAAGGAACAAATTGTTCAAAACAAAGGGGAACTAGGAAGGGGCAAGGGAAAGAAAGAATGAGAAAGAAATAATAATAAAGATTAAAATGGAAATGAAGCTTTGTAAATAAGGAGGGGAAGAGGAGTTAAAGCAAAAGGAGAAAAGGGGCTGAGAAAAAAAAGGAATCAGGACAAATCATGTACAGGTACAAATTCCCTATGGCAAATGTGAACATCATGTATATCTAAGTTGTACCAATAAACTTAATAGGAAAAAAACAACAGAAAGAATGAGGTAGTGTAAAGGAAATAAAAAACAGGAAAAAATAGAAAAATGAAATAATAGCATCATCCAGAAGACAAAGGATCATCTTTAAGTGCTGAAGGAAAATAATTCTCAACATACAAGTCTGTACATAATAAAATGCTATATCTTATGAAAAATATAGAAAGTTTGACAGTAACATCAAAGAAGAAAATAAATAGCCAAAAAATCCTTTGACAAAATTCCAAATCCTTTCATGATAAAATCTCTGAAGAAACTAGGTATACAAAAATCACACTTCATTATAATAAAGACTGTATAGGACAGTCACATAGCCAACATAATACTCAGTGGGAAAAACTAAAAGCATTTCTTCTAAAATCAAGAGTAAGACCAACATGTCCATGCTCACCAGTGTTATGCAGTGTACTGCACTTGACAATTTTAAGCCAGAGGAGTTAGTCAAGAGAAAGATATAAAAGGTAAATAAAAAGGAACAAATCAAATTATCTTTATTTACAGATAATAAGACCTTATACTTAGAAAACCAGAAACACTCCTCCAAAAAACATCTAATAAACAAATTCAACAAAATGTCAGGGTAAAAATATCAACAACAAAAATAAATAGCTTTTCTATATACTAAGAACAAACTCAACAAGAAAGAAATCAGGAAAACAATTCCATTCAAAATAACTTCAAAAAATTAAATAAAACACCTAGGAATCAATCTAAGCAAAGAGGCAAAAGACTTCTACAGTGAAATTACAGAACACTGCAAAAAGAAATCGAAGAAGACACTGGAATATGGAACACCATCCCATGTTCACAGAACAGCAGAATTGATATGATTAAAATGCCCACACAAGCAAAGGCAATCTACAGATTCAATACAATCCCTACCAAAACATATATTCTTTCCTGAACTAGAATAAACAATCCTACAATTTGCATGGGAACATAAAAGATTCAGAATAGCTGAATTAATCCTAAGCAAAAAGAGCAATCCTGGAGTTATCACAATACCCAATTTTAAAATATATTATGGAACCATAATAACAAAAGCAGCATGAGACTGGCATAAAAGCAGATACAAATGCTAGAGCAACGCAATAAAAGACACCAAAATAATTCCACACAGATGGGAAATATACCCATCTAAATCTTAACAATGGACCAGAAGTATATTCTGGAGAAATGGAAACCTCTTTTATCAAATGGTAGTAGGAAAACTCTCTGTCTATATGCAGAACATTGAAATTTGATCTCTGTACAAAAGTAAACTCAAGTGGATCAAAAATCTAAATATAAGACCTGAAACTAATAACTGTTACAGGAAAATTATATCATCTGAAAGATAGTAGCACAGTCAATAACTTCATGAATAGGACATCAATAGCTCAGGATAAAAAAATTGAGATTTAATCAAATTAAAAAGCTTCTGCACAGCAAAGGAAACAATTAACAGGATAAAGAGACAGCCTCTAAAATGAAGAAACTCTTTGCCAGCTACTCTTCTGACAGAAGGTTAACATCCAGAATATATGAAGAACTGAAAAAACTTAACTCCAATAGAACAAATAATCCAATAAAACAGGAAAATGAACTAAGTAAGTAGACAATTCTCAAAATAATATAAATAGCCAACAATTATATAAATTTTTTTCAACATCTGTAGCCAACATAGAATTGCAAACTGAAACTATATTGAGATTGTATCTCACTCCACTCCAAATAACTATCATTCAGAATATAAAAAACTGTAATTGCTGGTGAGACTGTAGAGAAAAGAAACCCTTATACCCTGTTGGTGGGAATGTATATTAACAATATATATGTATAGATATATAGATACATAGATAGATATATACATACATAGATAGAACAAAAACTTCCTCCAATCAAATCCAAAGGAAATTGCTGTGGACCTTAACACAAGGAGAGTTACTTGACACTGATCAAGCCCTATTGATTCAGTACAACCAAGATTAAAATTAAAGCCATTACTTTTACAAGATTTAATGATTATGATTATAAAAAAGAAAGCGAAACATAAACACGATAATTTAGGAGAATAAAGCTGGAATCGGTCTATTATACACTCCTATCAAAACCTACTACAGTATAGCTAAGGCACACTAAGAGACAAATGGACCCAGAAAACAGAATAGATAACTCTGAAGTAGTCCCGTGCATGCACAGTCACCTAGCAAACAACTGGGCTCAAACAGAAACTCAGTGGGGAAAGATCTATCTTTTCAGCAAAATATAATGGACCTGATGGGTACCTGTATCGGGGAAAAGCATAACTTGACACTGTTATGGGTTGAACTGTACATTTCTAAAATTTATATGCCGAGGTCCTAACCTAAAGGTGAGATTTGGGTCTACTAGGACTGATTTCCTTCTAAGAAAGAAAAGAGACATTGAGAACAGGAGTCATGGCAACAAGGCCATGTAAGGGATCAGTGAGAAGCTGGCGAGTCACAAGCCAAGAAGGCGTTCAGGAGAAAGCAATGCTACTGCACCTTGGTCTTAGATTTCCAGCCCCCAGAATGTTGAACCACAATTTCTGTTTTTTAAGCCACTCATTCCAGGGTTATTTTGTTCTTGTAATGATGTAGGTCTTTGTAGTATGAAGAGGAGCATTGCTAAAATACGTATTTTAAAATGTAATAGTGGCTTTAGACCTGCCTGATGGGTGGAGGTTAGATGAGTTTTGAGACATGTTTGAGGGAATGTGATCATTAAAGGTGATTCTACTGAGGTCAGAGAGGAAGTGAAGACTTGTAACTGGACAGTAGAAGAAAAGGGAATCCTTGTTATAAAGTGGAAAAGTGTCTAGCTGAATTGTTTTCTAATGTTTTACAGAAGATATATCTTGCTGACCAATAAAACTGGATATTTAGCTAGCAGGACAACTAAATGTTGAAGGTGTGGCTTTATTTCTCCTTATGCAAAATATGAGAAGAGATATATTGAATTCATCATTAAGAAAAAAGAATCAAACTTTGAATTTTTTGTCCATGTCATACACCAAAAAAAAATTATAATGCATGTTCTGAAAAGAACACCAAGGATGTGGTTGAACAATCATGCTAAATAGAAATTATCCATGGATCCATGTGTCTTTTCAGCAGGAACCAGGAATATACTGGAAGAAACACAGCCAGCTCAGAGTAAAACAGACAGAAATGAGACAAAATGTAGAAAGGTTGTCAGACCCCCAGGATTCCATATGATGGGACAATAAAGCCATTTGCTTGAGAATACGGAATATCCTTAAAGAAAAAGGATGAATGGTCCTGAAAGCAATTCAAGCCCAGAGCCCTCAGACCTGAGAAGCCACACACCTGTGTGGGAATCCCTGTCTGCTGCTTGGCTTCAGTGGCTAGGCTGTCACCACGCAATACCTGGAGGTCAAAGCTGTCCCCAGAGCCTCAGGGGTGGAACTGCTGCCTGGGACTAAGGAGGTGACAGTGCCACCTCACTGGGCCTGGAAGATTATTCACTAATCTTAAAAATCTAAAGGAATTTGCCAGCTAAATTTTGGAGTTGACTGGGACCTATGATGCCTTTCCTCTTTGTGATTTCACTTTTTGTAAATCAAAGATCTTATTATGCTTGTCCCACGATAGCATTGTGGAAGTATGATTTGTCTGGTTTTACAAGTTCACAGCTGGAAAGGAATTGTGCCTCAGCATTAACACCGAGTCCCAGCCACTCCTGATTCAGAGATTTAGGATGAGACTTTGGGTCTGGCAATGATGCTACAATGAATGAGGGCAATAGGGACAGTAGGTGATGCAGGATATTTCACACATAAAGAGGACAAGAATTTCACACCAAACTATTCACAGCAGTACTGTATAGAAACAGCCAACTATGCAACTATGCAAGTACCTATCAATAGTAAAATGGCTAGACATTTATATAGTCACACAACGGAATATCACAAAGAATAGCACGACTCTGTATGGTTACATGCAATAATATCAAGTTAATCTTACAAATAGAACAATAAAAGAAGTCAGCAATAGGAGAGCCCATAATGTATGAGTTCATACATACAACATGCAAAACCAGGCAGATGTAATCAATGGTGCTAGGAGTCAGAAGGGCTGACATCATTTGATGAGACGGTGAGAGGAAGGCACCTGAAAAGCCACTGGAATGTCCCCTTCTCATGTTGGGCACTGATTACACTCTATGCTCAGTTTGTGAAGGATCATTCTGTGTGTACATTTTTTTGACTGCATATTATAAGTTGGTAAAGTTTCATTTTTATATAAGAAGAAGTAAGGAAGTTTTCAGGCAAATTAAACACAAAGAATTCATAGCCAGCAGGTTCACAGTGAAAGAATTAATTAATGTGAGTTTTCCAAGCAGAAAAAAAGGATCCCAACCAGTAACAAGGAAATGCAGAATAGCAGTAAAAATAGCAAAAGATAAATAGTTAGGTCAAAATAAATAACTACCAACTGTATAAAACAGTAAGAATATTTTCTTATGAAATATAAAGTATATATAGAATTAAAATACAGAAAAATAGCACACAATTTTTTTAAAAAGGGAACACAAATTGTTATACATTCTTACATTTTCTAGAGACTGGTAAAAAGTTCTGATTTGTATAAATTCTCACAAGACTTGTATATATGATATAGTCTCTAGGCTAACAGCTAAAAGGTGTGTAAAATAGTCTATAACAAGTCAAAAGCAAAAAAAGAAAAATAATAGAATTATAATTATTAGTAAAAAAATTAACTTATTCAAGTAAGGCATAATAGAATAAAAACATAGCAAAATAGTAGATTTGAGTACATGAAATGACAATTCCATAAATATAAATGAACTAAATATTCTTAGGCTAAATTTTTCAGGACATTTCTTTAAATTGAAGCTACTTATAAGAAAGAAAATTCTAGCATATAGGCATATAGATGTTGAAAGTAAAAAATAAGAAAAAATATATACCATAAAAATAAAACTGATATTCTATACTTATACAAAGTAGATTTTCACAAATAAGCATTACTAGAACATAACAATTTTATAATTAACACTATTGATCTGTACACTGAAAATAGTTAAGATGATAAGCTTTATGTAACACATTTTCTACAATTAAATCTTTTAAAACTTTTAAATCAGGATTCTTAGAAATAAATGGAATTTTATAATGATAAAAGGGTCAATCAACAAGAAAAGTATAACAATCTACCAAAAAATAACTCTAAATTTGCATTTACATAACATAGCCTCAAAATCCATAAAGCAAAAACTAAAACAATGAACAGATACAATGATTTGCTTTCATGGAATTAGATTTTTTTTTTTTGTATTGGGGATTGAACTCATGACCTTGCAATTATTAGGCAGGTGCTTAAGTCACTAAGCTAAATCCCCAGCATGGAACTAGATTTTGTATTTATGCCAGAAGACCGACATGGAGGAACAGTAGAAGAGGTAAAATTGTGAAACTCACAATTATATCTATCTGAAGGAGTTTTTAAAAATCATCTGTTCATTGTTTTAGTCTCTTGTCTTTACTTGGAGACTAAGTATGGATTAATGAGATGTGTTTGTTTGTTAAGTCAAAAGGGGTGGATTGTGACCATTAATGTCAGAGCAACTTCATTGGATTAAGAGATGCCTAAAAGAATAGTGAAACAGGCTCCTGGGTCCATCTATAAGGATACAGAAGTATGGCCTTGGGTTTTGTATATGGCCCCTCTCTCATGCCTTTCCTGCATCCTTACTCTTGCTCTACTTTCTAGCTATCATGAATTAAGCAGCTTTGCTCAAGTATGCCTTTAAGTCATGAAGTTTATACCTTGTAGACTGCCAGCCATGGACAGAATCTTTTAGATCTAAATTAAAACTAAATTCTTTTTCAGAGTTTTCCTTCTTATTAATTGCCTATTCTGCCTAAAACGGTAGAAGACAGCAGAGTTTAGGGATAGATCCAGAGCCAGCTATGTGTCAGAGGAAACCTTTTCTTTAGCCATCTGCTCTTTGCTTGGTGTGCTCCCATCAGACACCTGAGTCTACAGCAGGCTGGAACCATTATGAAGACTCCACACCCCCTGATAATTGAGTTAACTCCCCACTGATAGTTGTGTAGGTGCTTGGGCTAGGATGGTTTGAAAAATGTAAAATTTATACTAAGATCTTATTTCACTCATACTTTCTTGTCCTTTTTCCTTTATGCTCAAGACCTAATAAATTTGGGGGCATCATAAATCATCTTTATACAGTCCATCCAAAGTGAAGATAGGTCCAGTTTTCACTTCTCACATCTCCAGTGACTGAGGTTTTTCTCTTGGATCATAAGCATTTTTATTTTTAATAGTTAAGTGTTGATAAATAGATAAATATTTATGATAATGATCTCCCTGGGAAATTCAATGTAACTCATTTTAATATTTTCATTTCTACTTTTGGGAAATTATCTGATAGATGTGTAGGCTATACATTCATCTACATAACTTAAAAGTTATCTAAATTGAGCCAATCTATTATTGACTTATATATCTGGAACAATAGAAAGTTCAAAATTCCACCTAACATAATGCAACTATCTCCTGTATAACTAGAAATAATAATCCCTTTCACAAAGCTTCAACAGTTCCAGTAGTTTTCAAAAGCCTAAACCTTTTCTTAGCCTTAAGTCAAACTCTTAGCTGTGAACCTTTGTAAAATCACAGACAAGTTACATAATCTGACGATATGATGACACTATTTGAACATTCCTATTTAAAAAAGAATGCATGGATAAAAAAAAATTCAACAAAGCTAGACCAAAACCCTGCAGAACAAATATTAAGTCTTGTATCTCTACAACTGACATTTGGGCACATGATGATAAAATGAGAATTCCAGAAGGCTTAGTTAGCCCTACCACTATAGCCTTGATGGTTGAAACCAATGCAGCCTTTCTCTTCAGTTGTCTCCACTCTTGCACTGAAGCTTTTCTGGGCAGGCATTCCATGCTCCTAGTATCTCCACCTTCCTGGAGTCTCCACTACACTTTTGGCTTCATTTTGACAGGTTCACACATTGCCCTTGTGGAGTCTTTACTTGACCTTCCAAGCCTTCCTTTGAAATCTAGGTGGAAGTCTTTATGATCCCACAACTCTTGCATTATGCATGCCAGTAAAACATGCATCCTGTGAATGATACCATGGTTGGCTGTTAACTCATCCTATAACTAGGCCCTCTTGCACAAAGGCAGCAGCAGTCTCTGAGTACCTAAATGACTGAGCACACTGAAATGAATCCTAAAAAACCAATCACCAAGAATGCTCTTCTTGGTCAGGTGACCCATGGGTTCTCAGTCAAATGAAAGGTTTATACCTTTGAACCCTCTAGTCTGCAAAGGTTGGGGTCTTGCTGATTCCTGGGAGATCCTTAAAAGCATCTTTGTTCTTGTCCCTGTACAAAGCACTTGGTGTCTTTTTAATAGTACTATTCTTTTTAGTAGCCATAATTGCTTTGGCCCCAGCTTTATACATGATTTCTTCTGTGCCAAACTTTTTGTTTTCCAGATTTTTCTGATTTTTTTTTACCCCTGATTCCCATTAGAAATATGGCAAAAGTCTGCCAGGAGTATCCATGACACAGACTTAATGTTGCACTGTCTTGAAATTTCCTCCACCAGCTAAATTTGACCTTCATTGCAGTCTCCTGCAAAGTCTTAAGAGATGGGCAAAATGTTGACCAATTTTTCTGCCAGAGTTTAATACACACAACCTTTAATCTACATGCCAAAGAAGTCCTTGTTCCCAACTGAAATCTTCTGAGCCCTTCTTCTGCTGTCTTTATTCCTATCAGCAAATTGATCTTTTCTGACCAGAATCACTTATCAGGCTTCTGAACTTTAAGCCTTCCCTATCCCACATTACCAAATATTTCAAACTCAGCAAACCAGTTCCAAAGGCTTCTAAACCATATGTTCAGATACAGTCACTGAAGCAGCCCACTCTTGGCACCATTCTTCAGTATTAGTTAGCTTTCCTGTCACTGCACCACAATACCCAACACCCACAATGTAAAGGAGGAACAGTTTAATTTAGCTCACAGTTTCAGGAGACTCAATATTTAGTTGGCAAGATTCAAGGCAAAAATTTCACAGTAGAAGGGTGTGACAGAACAAGGCTCCTTAGTTCATGGGAGCTGGGAAACAGAGTAAGAGAACAGTGCCATTAGAAAGGAACAGTGAGGGAAAATATATAGTACCCATGATCATAATTCCATGCAACACTCAGGGTATGCTTTACTAACTTGCGAGGTCTTTCTTAACCCAGTAAAACTGACATATCAGTATTAATGATTATAGTCTATAAAACATATTTTTAATAAACCACTTCTTTGGTTTCACTTACAAAGCAATTAAGAATCTGTTTTAAAAAATTCTCATGCCACAAAACTGGATTTTTGGTTTTCTATATAAATACAGTTAAATGAAGTCTATAAGTATGGATTTTGTAGAAATAATATTGAAGCTTTTTTAAAACACAATCTTGGACATCTAGGCCATTTATTTTCCAAGTTTTATCTTAGTTTTCTGAGCAAAGATAAGAAATTGATTGTGTAGGATCTCAGGGAAAAATATTAGCTATATGGGAGAAAGTTCATATTAAAGTCAGAAAGTATTTATAGCTACTGCCCACCCTAGTTTACTTCAGGTCTCTAGAAAAAAATATTGATAGAGACAGCCCCTCCAAAATGGGAACTTGTTGCATGATTTATTAAACCATTTTTTTGTGAAATACTGAATTGGCCAAATCACAGAAGAACTTTTCTCATCCTTCTTAATTCCTAAACCACAAAGGTACTAATGAGTAGAGAAAAATCAACAATGGAGCGATACATAATTTGGTATTCCACAAAGTCCAAATATTAATGTAAATCATATAAAGATATATGTATGGAGCTAAACACAAAGATGAGGGCACTAATATACACTCACAGTATCATTGGAAGTGTGGTAAAGTTACAGTAATTCAAGTGTATAACATGCTGTCTTAACATTGGTTACTATGCACTGAGAATTTGCAAAACAGAATTTTCAAACCTTCTTAGCCTAGAGGAAGTTTTTCTTTCCCCTTTAACAAGTTTAAAAAAGAAGTCAAATGTCATTACCATAACCAGAAATAGGACAAGTGAAAGTTAAACACTTAAAGCACTTCATATTTTAAAAAGCAGTTTTATTTTAGAATGTCAGTGGTTTATAAATTGCAGAAAGGAAGAACGGGTTGCAAAAGGGTTGAAGTCACCTCAAACTTCACTGAATTACAAGTATAACCCCTGCCCATGTCACTATTTTCTGGTGTTTCATGTAAAACTCAAAATTTAATTTGCCAACAGACATGGAAAATTAAATTCCCTTGAGAAAGTTGCAAGAGCCTACATTTTGCTACAGGAAAAATATAACATTAATGGAAGTTGCATAATATCTGTCTTTTTTAATCAAAATCTCAACAGGGCCCTGAATAGCAACATACCTCAAAGGAAGCACCACTGAGACAGGAAGACACCCTCTCCTTTGTGTCCTGTCCTGTCTATCAGAAGCCAACATGATGGATGAAAGATACTCCCAGGGAACCAGTCTCAGCTTTCAGTGTTTGAACACACATTTAGTTCCTGTTTAATTCCTCGTGGAAATGTGAGCAAAGAAACTACCAAAATGAGTTGTTAAGTACTTCAGTTTCTAGACCTGCAGACCTAATAAAATGAAGAACTAACAAGTTAAAGAAAAAGTAGTGAGACAAGGTGGCACCTGCACTGAACACAGAAGATGTGGTGTAGCACTGAATCTCCACAACACACAGGTTTGGAGACTTGGATAAGTAATTTAATCTGTGTTCTTATGTGTAGAAGGAAGATAATAATGATACCTGCTTCACTGGGTTGTAGTGAATACCACTATATAGATGATGTGCTATACTTGACATTAGTTACTACTCCATCACCAAGTCTAATGTGGACATGTAATTTAAAAAGGATGTTTCATATTCTGGGTTGGGGTGGGCTATTGTCTGAGAAAAGACCAGAGGCTGTCTTTTAAGATGCTCCAGTGACTTTCATATATTACTTCTGCCATTTGGCCTTAATACAGGATCCTGCCTTCAGAAATTCAGAATCAGAACTCATATCATTCAATAGTAATAAATATACCCTCATTTGAAAGGTAGAATCATGTCAACCTAGTCCAATGGTACTAATGTATAAAATCCTAATTTAGTTGATTGACAGTGAAGATTCTAGCTCATACATGGACACAATACATTATTTTATATGCTCAGCCCCTCCTTTCCCTAAAGACAAATCTTTATGGAAACAAAATTATAGGCAGAAAAGGGAAGTTGCTTAAGGACAGAGACATAGAGAGGACATTGCCATCTCTCTAAAAAATCTTGGGTTTGCACACCTGTAATCCCAGGTACTTGGGAAACTGAAGCGAGACGATGTTGAGTTCAAGGCCAGTCTGGGCAACTTAGAAAGTGCTGGGGATGTAGATCATTAGTAGGCCTGGGTTCAGTCTCTATTACCAGGGCAGGGAGTGGAAGGAAAATCTAGGTTGTATTCTGGTCCCTGGGCCATCTGGAAGGTGGAACTTGTCCCTGCCATCATAACTTTGACCTACTATGTAAGTTCCACATCTCCACACAAAAAAGATGACCAGTAATATTGGGACAGAAAACATGAGCAAAAAGGTAGCAGGATATGAAACAGAAAAGTAAGCAGAAACCAGAGCACCTGTCTTTTGTAAAGAAGTCTACTAAAATATTTATAAACATCTGCGTGTGCCTTTTGGTTTTTATGTGGAGAAGTTCTCGAGGTTTTCCTGGCTTCAAACTGGAAGGAAAATACCTTCCAGCTTGAGTCCTTTCTAGAAAACTCAGCTATTATTCAGAAATTCCTCTCCATCAACCATTTCGCTAGCTACCATCGTCTGAGTACAAAATTGATCTTTTGTCATTTTGTTATTCAGTGCATCGTATAGGTGTTACAACATTTTGACAAGGGTATATTTGGGGTACAGAATAAGTGGCCAACAACTTTGTTTAAACAAAACATTAGCATGTGTCAAAGCAGTAAAGGTGAGTTCCCATGCTTTTGTGAAATTATTATATGATACTTGAGCTAAAAATCAGTACACTCTTTATTACTAGACTTTCTGACCTTCCATTTAAACACCTATATATGTCTGTCAAGATTACCACTAGTTTGATACATAGATATAGACAAAATAATCATCTGACCCCACATCTCAAAAATTACTGTTAAAAAATGTCCACAAAGACTTTTTAAAATCACTGTCAAAAATATTATGATCTCTAACAATTTAAGTAATTATCATTCATTTATTTTTAAAAGCCAGTTTAAAAATACTAACAGAAAATTAAAATCAATTGCACCAAAAGAGTTAAATAATTAATTGCACCAAACAAAAAGATATAAAGATATAAAGAGAAAAACTATGAATACTTGGAATAAGAAAATTCACTAGGGTCAGAGATTTAGCTCAGCAGCATAAGCACCTGCCTGGCAAGAGCGAGGTCATGAGTTCAATCTCCCTTCCCTCAAAAAAAAAAAAAAAGGAGACTTGGAGATTAGCTCAGTGGCACAAGTGCCTGTTTGGCAAGCACGAGGTCCTGAGTTCAATCTCCAGTAGAAAAAATATATATGTATTAATTTAAACAAGAAAAAAGGAAAGTGAAAAATGCTCCTGGTGTTAATAATAATAGATATTTGTTAAATGACAGCGATATGCAAGGTGTTGCTCTGCTTTTTCTATATACTATCTTGCATTGCTTTCAAAGGGTACTATTATCCCCACTTTACAGGCATTGAAACAGAACAAACAAAAAACCAGAGACTGTATATTTTTTTCAGAGACTGTATATTTCTTTTGAGAAAGAAGACATTATTTTATTTTCTCTGTCAGTTCAGACCACTTTTTACATAAATAGATGCATTTAAACATGATGCATCATTACATACACTGTGTTATACCAGGGCAGAAGCCATTGCATCTCATCAAATAGTGCACAAATCCTATATGACAATGGCAGCATGGATCACTCCTTAAGAAAACCAGGCACACTGTGAACCTGTTCTGCAGCACGCAGGTTAAATTACTCCTCTAAAATGGAATGCTGCATTGTCGAAAGTTCAAGAAAGCTTGAGAGAATTGAGTTGGCCTGTAGTCAGTTTAAGTTCAATTTTCCAATGCCACATTACAAAAGGGCTGCTCTGTACATCATCCAACAATAAGAATCAATGAGCATTAAATTAAGATGAGTTAAGAGTCTGAAAGAGGGTGGTAGAACAGGCAGCTGGCTGAGGTTGTGCCTTCTACTAGAGCTAAATATTTCATCTTCCTCAAGCAAGTAAAATGACTGGCCCACACCTAATTAAACTGCACAGTGAGTGATGTGCCATCTGTAAAGAATGACAGACATATTGCTTCATCAGTAGTAAGCTACAGAAATCAATAGCTGACATTTACTCAATGAAATACAAATTGAGATTAGCCAGCTTCACTTTTTATTCAGCAAATTCAAGTCTGCAATCAATTCCTGTGCATGTGTAGACTATGGAAACTGGCTTAAAATTGACTTGTTTCTTCCTAAGCTAATTAGAATATACAACTAAATGAATAATCAATTGCTAACACTACTCTTACTGTATGCATCTCAATGAACAAAACAATTCTATTAAAGATGGGAATTATTGTGGCAGTTTCAAAGAGAAGCTACTAAATGTTCTGTGTGCATTGTAATACAGCAGCTATTTAATGATAATTTAAAAGACTTTCTTATTTGTTGAACAAATATAAAACCTCCCCTGCTGTTATTAGTTAATCTTTTAGAAAAGCCTCAATTGAATCAAGAACCTTCTTAGAAAAATAGAGCGTAGAGATCTCTCCATCCTTATTAGCTCTATTGATGTAGTAGTTATTCCACAATGCATAATAGTGAAGTCAGGAAATTCAGAGTTAAATCCTACACCCATCATCCCCTGACCTAACAGTTCTACTCAAGTACACAGTAAAGAGAAGTGAGTGTTCTTGTCCATGCAAAAACATTATTTTGAGCTTCCATTATTCACAAAAGTTCAAAATCAGGAATCCTCCTAAAGTCTACTGACCACTTTAGGAATAAACTGGCAAATTCACACAATGAACTATATATAGCAGCAAAAAAGCACAAACTACTGGTATACACAGCGGGATTTAGTTCATACACATAATTTTGAGCCAGGTACCAGAAATATAAATTATTATTATATTTATATAAATTTCAAATACATGAAAAAGTAATAGAAGTGAAAGGTGTTTGAATCACTGGCTACATTTTCAATTTTTTTAATTTTAAATTAAGGTATGCAGAATGGAGTTTTAATATACATAGTGAACTAGTAACTATAGATGAGCTAAAGGTAAAAGCTAATTTTTCTTGTCCTGGTGAGAACACTTAGATCCATTCTTTTAACAAACTTTAACTATAGTTGTCATGTGTGAATTAGTTCTATACAACTTATTCATCCTACATAAGTGAAACTTTGGTTTACCCTTGACTGACATCTTCCTACCTTCCCTGTACTTCACTCAGTAATTACCATTCTGCTCTTTGCTTCTGTGCACTTGACTTTTTAAACTGCCCAAGTTCATATGTTATTTTTCTTTCTAGATTGGGCTTATTAGAATACTATCCTCCAGTTTTATGCAGTTTCTTATAAATGGTAAGATTTAGTATGTTTAAGGTTGAATAATATCTCATACAGACTTTTCACATATATATTACAATTTCTTCATCTATTCCTCCATTGACAGACACTGGTTTGATTACATACCAGATTATTGTGAATAACGTGCAGTGATCATGGGAGTACATAGATCTCTTAAAATAATGATTTTATTTTCCTTTGGAGTGATACACAATAATGGGGTAGCTGGATCATAAAGTAGTTCTATTTATAATTTTTTGAGGAACCTCTCTGCCATTTTCCATAATGGTAATACCAACTTACCTTCTGCATAGTGGTTACTGTTAGAAGAGGTATTACTTGGGGTAGTGCATGAGGGAGCCTTGTAGGCAACTGAAACTATTCCAAACCTTGACCTGAGTGGTGGTAAATAAGTGTATACATCTCAAATTTCATCTAGTTAGAAGCCTAACATACAAGCACTCTGGTGTTATGCCATACATTTTAAAACTCTTGAGTTTTTTCACATACTATGTGATCTCAGACAAATTACCCTCTCTAAACCCATTTCCTCATCTGTAAAAGGGGATAATAATATAACTTTCTCATGGAATGAATATGAGCCATAAATACAATAATTTACATACAGCTTTCAGCAGACAGTCTTACCCATAGTGTGTGCTTGGTAAATACTGTCTATTACTATTTCTCTCTGAGAATGTAGTCATAAATAGGATTTGACAGTTGTATGTTGCTTTAGGGATGATAATTAAGGTAATGACTAATATTATAAATACATATATATATATGAAGCTGATTTCAAGGAAAGAAAATGTGTCTGATTCTATTTTTATAAATTTAAAGGAATGTTTTAGATTCTGAGCTAAAAATGTTCTCCACAAAATTCACTTACATAACAAATCATGTTTGATCCTCTATATCCATGCGTTCTGCATCTATGAATTGAAAAACTCAGGAAAATTACATCTGTACTGAATAATTATGGAATTTTTTTCTTGTTATTAGTCCTAAAACAATCCAACAACTATTTACATAGCATTTACATTGTGTTAAGTATTGTAAGTCATGTAGAAATGACAAAGTAAATGGGACTATGTGCGGGTTATATGAAAATATTACACTATTTGATACAAAGGATGTGAATATCTACAGATTTTAGTATTCACAGGAAGTTCTGGAACAAAGCAGAACTATTTCCTGTGGATACCAAGGGTAGCTGTACTGTATTGAATGTCAAATATTACTAACTAGCTACAGCCCAAACGATAGATGTCTATTTTACTTTTAGGTATGTCTTAAGTAAAGCAAAGTACACTCATATTTGCGCCATCTCTCTGGGTACTAGACCACTTGACCTGGACAGGTGACATTTGACATGATACCTTGACTCTGAAGACACCATGGGACCCAGAGATTAATTTCTAGAACAGTTAATTTTCTATTTAGTGGCTAAAGGAGTTAAAAGTACTTACCAGCTCTTTACCTTAGCAGGACTTACAAACTCTTAAAAACTCCTGAATATTTCTTGAAAGAGTTTATGCGTAAGAATAGGAAGTTTTATTCATGGCTATCGCCAAAATATCTCTAAGATTATAAGACTGATTATGAGGACTATAAATTTAAGGTGTTAGCTAGCACAGAAGAGGAGACTTTGGGATTTCCTCCCGCCTACAGAAAACCTTGTACTTGAAAATTCTTACCATTAGAAAATTTCTAAAGGTTTTATAATAAATAAATAAATAATGTGTCAATCTACTTGAAATACATGAGCTGATAAAGCCTAAGTGCCACGGGTTAGTGAACTGCGGCGAACAGACAAGAACACACTGTGCACATTTGCTCGAGCTGAGCAGGGATGTTGAGCCACAGGCTCCCCTGAATCCCCATCTGGCAGAGGTGTTCCTACTCCAGCCTCCTCCGGACCAGGGCTTTCCATTAGAATTTTCTGATATGGGGGCGTTTCACAGCTGCCCTCTGTCCAATTCTGAAGCCACTACACAGGTATGCATATTGAGCAATCAAAATGTGGCCACTGGTAACCAAGGAACCTGATTCTCCATTGTACTGAACTGCAAACTTTCTCCACGCTAAGCTGGGCGGGTGATTTGGGCACCCCACACCTCAGTGCCCCTGTCCACAGCTTCCGCTTTTCCTGCTGGGCTTCATGATTAAGACTGAGGCCTAGGTTCTTAATTCATTCTGAAATAGAGTTGTATTCTCAATAGAATTATATATACATTCAAAAGTAGATGAACGGCTAGACTGAATATTTTACTTACATGTATAAATGATAATAGAACATAAAATATTTTTATTTCTCACATTCGTGACAAAAGACCATTTTTAAGATTTTCATAAACTAGCTTGAATTGTGTAAGATCATCACGTGCTCTGTCACTGACTGCGGACATAATTGAAGGAAACCAGAAGAGGCTCATGCACATAACTTGGCTTACAAACATACGCTGACAGAAACGTAAATGTGTATATTCTCAAAACATAACTGTCTAAATGAGCTGCAGCTTTTCAGAATGAAGTGGATATTTCTGAAGGATGCCAAAGTGATCCATCCCCTGAAGGATGATTCAGTTCATCACTCTGTCTAGGAAAGGGGAGACAGCTTTGTTGGCTGGCAGTTTTGAACTCTGTCATACACACTTGGCAGCCCTTCACTTCGGGAAGCACAGACTTGAAAGTAACCCCACTGAGTTCTGAGTGCGGTGGTTAGAAATCCATACTGCTCAGCTGGGAAATGTGAGAGTGCAGGGCCTTTGAAGAAACTTCAAGCCTGCAGTTATCTTCACAGTATGATAGAAGATGTGTACTTGCTGATTTGAGATTCATGGTTTAATCTTTCAGGCCCCTTAAATGCTCTGAAACAAATTGGAAATAAAATAGTTTAAAATCTAAAAAGAGAAAAATCAAAATACGCTATTTCAGTGCAAACAACATTAAAAATGCAAACAACACTCAGTTTTGTGTGGACTGGTTTTCTAGCTCTTTTCTAGTTCTTCATCATCTGGCTTTTCTGCCAATGATTTTTACCTCCACCTGCTGGCGGACTGAGGAAATGAAGTGGAAATCAAATTCAAGAAAGTCAATCAAATTATTTGCTGGAATTATTGATACAAGTTCCATGAAAGGAATGAGTAAAACTATAATGGAACATGAAATTTCAGATTACCACTTACTAATCCATTCTTTCTGTGTTAACTATTAAGATCTATAAAAAATGGTCTAGAAAACTTAATTAAACTTATGTTCTAGTTATCAGCTTTTATTTCAATTTTCATGCTATTCCTGGTGTGTCATCCTTTCAATAGTTCCACTAACAGTTTTACAGAAAAATGCATCAGGAAGTTGGATTAAAAATCAAACCATAAATCAGTACTTTCCATTCAATCTCAAAGTTAGAAATATTCTCAGCAATGTAAATCGGTCATAAATCTTTAAAAGACTTATAAAATACATGCTTAACATCTCACTAAAAATACACAATATCAGATATTAAAAGCATGAACTCCAGAACCAGATTTTCCAGGTTGAAAGTTAAGCTCTGCTCTTTGTAGGTTGGGGACACTGACCAAAGTACTGTAATAGCTCTGTGCTGTTTCCCCATATGTAAATTGTGTTAAATGATCATATCTATTAGTAATGTAGTATGGATTAAGTGAGATAATATTTTCAAAGCATCTAGAACAGTTTCTAGCACAGAGAGTGTCCTATTTTAGTGTTTATTAAATAAATAAAAGGCCATTATTCAATAGAGACAAGAGGAAGTGTGACTATTGCTATCAAAAATCTCTATCTTCCCAGATTGAATGTGCTGTCTTTTTCATGTTATCACCTGTCACTGCAGATGTGAATTGAAAACATCTACTTACTATTATTTTAGGAAGAAGAAACTGAATTAACACCAGAATGTGCTGGCACTTCCCTAATTAGCCAATAAACAGTACAAAGGCTAATTTAACACTAAATGATCTGAAAGGATAAATTCATTGCAAAGTCTTGTTTTAGGATAACACTAAAATTTTCCAGAAAGTAACAGAATACAGTGGAGTCTCTAAAAAACACCAACATATTTTATCCTAATCTAAAATGTCACTGTAATAATAATAATCACATGTGTTCCAATGCATGTGCTGATTAGACTACACTTTTCATTTGCTGAGTAAACTTGCTATTTTTCTTGATTTTAGTTTTGTGTATATATTTGGTGCAGGTGATTCAACCTGAAAAAGAGAAAAAATGAATAATACAAAATAGTGCCAGGCAATAAAAATGTTATAAAGGAAAAAAAATCTGGGTAAAGAAGATGGAGGTTAAAAAGCAGGAAAGGCAATACTGGATATGGGAAATATATTGAGTAGGTGAACATTTTAAAGCAGAGACCAAAACAAAGCAGACAGTGAACAATGTGGATATCAGAAAAAAGTTTATCAGTGATGGATCAGTAAGACCTGGAGTTTAAGGTGGAGATATGCTTGGAGTATTCAACAAACAACAAGGTCTGTAAGACGATCTAAGTTATTAATACTGGTAAGAAATCACATGGAAAATGAAAGAGGCCAAATAATATAGGGCCATTTTACAGATATGTGGCTGTTTTACAAATATGGCACTCGAAAGTGTTTAGCAATTTTTCAGTGCACAGGAAGGGATTTCATCTCCACGTCTCAAAATTAAGTGGACTTCAGACTGCTTGTACCAAATGGTATTACTTCAGAATATGCATTATCAAAGATGTGACTTTTTCCATGTTGAGTGAATCATCCATGCTTATAATCCTGAACTGCCATGTGATTTTCCTGAGGCTGCCATGCTGTAAAGAAGGCAAGCCACATAAACAGGGATCATGAAACCCCTTTTTCCTCTAGCCCCATGTCAGCTTTGCTTGACTTTGAGTCAGCAGCTCACTAACCAGACATTTAACTAAATAGGCCGTCAGATGATTCTTGCCCCCAACGATCAAATCTTCCCAGATAAGGCTCCAAACACTTTGCAGCAGACACAAGCCATCTCTCCTGTGCCTTGTGCAACTTAACTCACAAAATCCATGAGCATAATGGAATGATTGATTTAGGCCACTATGTTAGAGATAGGCTGTTACCCAGTAGTGGTAACTAGGATACAATGGCAAAGTGCTAAGGTTTCATTTGAAATGAGAAGACTTTGAAGAGTTGAGAAATGGTGTGTGATTACAAAGTAAGAAGATCAAGGCCATTTCTTACATAGAGAATTGTCTACAAAAGTGCTGCAACCCAATGCGGCTCCTGAGGTTCTTGGGATTAAGGACCAGCGAGAGGATGAGAAAAATAAAGAAGAGACAAAGCTGGGGTCAGGTGGAGCCCTCACTTTCCTGATGGGAGGAAAGGAACTGCTCAACCACTGTAGCATCTTTATTTATATACTGGGAAAGATGATGTCAATTTCAGCCCCTCTGCCTAGCAACCCATTGCTTGGATTGCCTAGGGGACTGGTGTTTTCCTGGGCTGTAGCAACTTCTTCACGTGGTTGACCGGAGCTCTTTGTTTTCTGGTAGGGTTACGTCTGGGTCATACCCTAGGTCAATTTCCAGCTTCAATGGCTCCCAACACAAAAAGACAAGAGTAGAAGCAGAGAGGCCTATGCAGGGATATTTTCACTTATCCAAGCAAAAGGTACTGGCCCATGGAATGGATAAATAGCAGTGCAGATGGTGAGAAGTGATTTTTATTGAGTGTATATGAAGAAACTAAACTCATCAGAATTTGCTTCTGGGTTAGGCATTATATGTGGGAAGAAAAGAATCAAGATTTTAGCCACAACAACAACTAAGTGAATAGAGCTGAGATACAAAAGAATGATCTAAGATGGGAAAATAGATATCATTCATTTTCCAACTGCAGCATGTTCAGTAGTCATGCAGATGGGGATACTGGGTAGACAATTAAGAGAATGACTTCGGCACTCCGAAGACAGGCTCATTCTGTAGTATTATTCAACTCCAAATGCCTCATTTTAGGAAAGATATCAACAAACTAGAGAATATTCAAAAAAAGATAACTAGGATGCTGAGGCTTGTAGTTGCACCTCATTTTTTAAAAGCAGAAGGAATTAAACACAGATTGGGGCAAAAATATCCTTTATGATGAAAATACATATGAACCACTAGAAATCTCAGTAGGAGTCAGGCTTGAGTCAGGAATCTTCTTTAAGGGACTAAAGATCTAGTTCCCACATAGTTGTGTCTGCCCTTCTCTACAGAAGCTACACCCCAGGACCAGACAACATGGCAGAGAATTTGTCTATTACAGAGAATGTGTTTACAGAAAACCTCTAAATGGCAAGAATAGCAGGAAAATTGAATCCCATGAAGTTGTGTGGGTGCAGTCTCCTCAGGGCTGACATTCTCTAAACAAAGTAAAGCCAAACAAAACCATGTATTCAGATGTTCCCAGAAAATGAAACCTTGATCTATATGATATTTATCTCTTATGAGAAATAGGTGCTTGTCATTTAAGCCGCCCAGTCTGGGGTATCTTGTTACGGCATCCTGAAATGACTGAGGCACTCTCCTCCGGGAATGTACAGATGGGACCACTTGCTTCTTTCCTAACTAAATCAGGTATGTAAGTAAGGCAACTCTGAGAGGAAGAAGTTCAAAGTCATGGATTTGAACTCCGCAATCTGCTCTGCAGTCATTAACAGCACGCTTTTTTGAAGCTCTGTCTACTGATTCAGAAATGCTATCATTCAATTCTCTGTTGCCTTTTCCACTGTCCTTCACACCAAATTCATCTGGATTTGGATATGTCCTGGAAATGAAAAGAATTCTCTTGTTATCCATAAAAAATATACATAGCTTATCAATAACAATAAATATTCTAAAATTACCTTAAACTTGTAGCAAATTTATCCTGTCTAGAGAAGGATGGGGAATGAGAAGGAACTGAGATTGAATCCTATATAAAAAGAGAGGAGAGCAGAAGTTACTAATATTTCACCTTCAGATATGGAAATGACAGAGCACCTCTGCATTCTTCTCCTAAAGAGCCTCAAGAAGACAGCACCAGCCCTGAGGAAAGACCGGAAGGAAGTTACCAGGGGCAACAGCCACTGCAGCAGAGGTGAGCCTAGAAGGACATGTGGCGATCCGGCTTCCTTCTGTCCTCATCAGTGCAGCATTTTTCCTCCTAAATTAAAAAAAAATACATATTCAGGTCCCCTCCCCCAAATGTAGCCATTTGAAGACCCAAATGTGATCGGACATTTCAAGGCTCCAACTTGAGAATCTAGTAATGTTCATAAGGACAATTACGGACCCAAACATGCTCTGCCTGGGCCCATGAGATCCGAATCCTCTCCTGACAGGGACATAAAGACAGATGGGAAATTTCCAAGGATCTCTGCAGAAACAGGACAGCGGCGACTCCGTGATGAACTTCAGGTCGAAGCCCTCAGAGTCAGCTCGTGGAGCAACCAAGCATCTTCCTCAGTCCTAGCCTCACTTGGCAGAAGCAAGTTACACTGACGATGGCCACTAGCAGAAGTGTCACGGCCACTGTTCAAGACACTGACCCAGACTACCGAAAGGTTAGGCTGTAGCCGCCCTGCTACTTGCTCTCCCGGCTGCTACGTAAGAGCGGCGGTGGTGGAGGCACCAGCATCATTTTACCGCCAGGTGGCGCGGGGTTCACGAGCAAGAGAAGCAGCGTGGCAGTGCCGGACAAAGTAGGCCAGCCTCTGTCCTGCATGTCGACAACCGCGGTCAGCGGGCCAGAGGGCTGCGGACACAAACCACGCTGCTGGGACAGCTCACCTGTAACCAGGTGCAGCGCTAGCACCCCGGGACCCCGGTCACTGCAGAAGGGAGTGCAAATCCACTCAGTGTTGGAGCGCTGGTCCCTATCTTCTGCCTGCAGTGTAGTCACAAGGTAGCCCAAAGGCGCGCCCAGGGGGTGAGGCACCTGGGCTGAACCACTGAAGAGTCGTGATCCTACCAAGCAATGGTCCTTCTGATCCTCCACCAGCAACCGAGGGACAGTCCAAGTTCCTAGCCTTGGACAGCCGTAGTCAAGCACCTCCAGTTCCCGCTGCAGTTAAAGCACGGTCCAGATCCAGAGACAGAAGCGGACACGGCGTCCCCGGAGCCGCCCACCTCGGTCTCTAGCAGCCGGTAGGTGACCTGGCCATTGCGGCCCAGGTCCGGGTCTCGGGCGGCCACCGTGGCCAGGTAGGCCCCAGGCGGGTTGTTCTCGCGCACCGACACCTCGTAGACTGGCCGCGTGAAGAGTGGCGCGTTGTCGTTCTCGTCGCCCACTCGCACGGTGTAGGGCCTCACGGTGCGCAGCGGGGGCGCGCCA